>JACCEG010000015.1:666557-691802 GCA_014065205.1 Tuber brumale
AGGGACTACATGAGAGACGTGGTAAAACGCTTGCCTTCTGATCTGGGGACCGCCTAGTTAGACACGAACACGATTACCGAGAGTTGACACGCTCGCGTTCGGTTTCCTTCCTGACCTGACGGTTGGATCGGCTTGCACCCTACTGCTACACCCTCGCTCGGCTTGCACCCTACTGCTGCACCACCTTACCTCGATGCCCCCCGGGCGTCTCCACTGGGCTTCCCAGGCCTGGATGGCTCCGATCCTCCCAGCAATACTGCGGCTCCCTTCTTTTTTGTTGGGACACTGTTTGGTACTGGGGCTTCTTTTTGTTCTGATGGGCTTGGGTGGCTTTCTTTCTACAGTCTTTACCGTTCGTGTAAACTACAAGTTGTGGGGCGGGGGAGTTTTTTCGACTGCGCGGGGTGTTGGAGTTGGCGGCTCGAGGTGAGACCCTTCCGCGTTCAAGTCGTGGGGCGCACGGGCCGGGCACCTGGTCTCTGATGTTGATGGACTTCGTGACGGTTTTTCTTCTGGCAGTTTCGGGCTGGAGTAGGGGTGGAGGTTTCTTGCGTCGGTCATAGCTAGCGCTGCATACAGACGGTGTACCTTAAAAACAGAATAAAATTAAAGATAAAAAAAAGAAAAAAAAAGAGAAAAAAAGAATAAAAGGGTGCGTAGATAGGACATCCTCCGTCTCCTCTACACACCCGGCGATTGAAATCAACCCTCAACGCTAGGTACTCACAAACCATCCACCTCCCCTCTCCTCCCACGATGGCTTCGGCCTAGGAGTGACGGCCACCTCCCCCCTTTTCCCACTGCCATCACTTGCTCTTTTACATAGCGCGGCTTTCCTCCCTCTGGGTTCCTGTACTGCCTTTCTGCGGCCCGTTCTCGCCCCTTTCCTCGCTTAGCGAGGCCCCTCCTCACGGTCGGCGACCGCTCGCTTCCCATGCTTCAGACGGCTGGGAACACGGTTTCTGCGGTATGCGAGGACTACTCTTCAGGCCTGATGGTCGACCTCGCTCCTCTCCTTCCCTGGGGACTTCTCTTCTTTGTTTCCGTTTGGCGTTGGCTGTGGTGGACGCCGGTCTGCCTGTGTGCACGAGCACCGTGGGGGAACGCCTCGGCTAGTAACTTCGGGGCCTGTCTCGCTTCGAGATTTGGCCATACCCTCCTAGTCTTACGGTTCAAGTTGGGACTACTCTTGTTGGAGACCGCCTAGCAAGACACGAACACGATTACCGATAGTCGACACCGTCGCGTTCGGTTTCTGGCCCGTTCCCGCGGTTGGATCGGCTTGCACCCTACTGCTACACCCTCCCTCGGCCAGTACCCTACTGCTCCACCCTCTCCCGCCGCAGCCCACAGGCGGCTCCCTTTCTCGGTTACGTTCCGTTCCGCGATAACCTCTACGGTTTTCTGCTGCCCGCGCGTCTCTCTGGCTTGGTTGTTGTGGGGCTCACCATGGTGCGAGTTTTCTTTTGTTCTTTTTTGAGATGTCCTGGGCGGTTACCTTCTTATGTTTTCCTGCTTTCTTCTTAGTTAGGCTTCTCCTATTCTCTGAGTTCGCTTGCGAGGTAGGGACGGGTTTTTCTTTGTGGCGAGATGTGTGGTTAGGCCCACACCGGAGGGTCTTGGAGTAACGGTTGGGCCGGGCGGGGGGAGGAATGGGGATTGTTTATGCCATAGCTAGCGCTGCATGCAAGTTCTTGTACCCTAAATAACAACGAATACATGATGATAAAAAAAAGAAGAAAACAAAAAAAAAGAAGCGCGCGTAGATAGGGCACTCCCCGCTTCTGATATTTCCCCCCCCCTACATTTCCTCCTAGCCCTCAACACCATCAGCGTCCGGTGTGCCTACACCATCGCGCTATTCCCAGAAGCCTCTCGGTTGCGGCCTCACTGCCTAGTAAGAAATGTCCTCAGCCTCGGTCCCCCTCCACCCCTCAGAACACTCCTCGGTGTCAGGAATCCGCCCTCACATCCCCCTTCTGCTCGCTCTGCTTGAGATCGTAACGACAGATGCGCGTGTATCCCCACAGCTTTTCCCTCCGGTCAGCTCGGGGGAGCTGGACGACCTCTCGCCTGGCGAAGCCGTTAACCTCCCTCTCCTTTGCACCTCGCTCCTGGCCTCCAGGGCCCTCTCCACTCAGATAGACAAACTCGCACTACAGGTCGCAAGGCTCTCCGGTCAGATCGACGACCTTCACGCGGGTAAGTCCAAACCCTCTGCCCCACCCCCACCCCCTCCCTGTGAAAGCGCTATGGCAGCCTGGCTATCCGCCCTTCAGCTTTCGCTCAGAGACCTAGCGGCTCGTCTGACCATCCCCCTCCCCCAACCAGCACGCCACCAACAGCCCCCACCCCTACAAAACGCACCCATGCAAGACTCAGGTAGCCCCATCCAGAAAGGGTAAAGAGACGGTGCCGGCCGACTCCGACCCCACCCTTGTGCAAGAGCTTACCCCCCTCTACGAGGGTGGGGGCGACACAGACATCCCCTGCTACAGTATCATGGATCAGAAGTGGTACGGCAACCCTGCTGCCTATGCAGCCAAATTCCCGCGCTCTTGGGAGGCTCACACCTTCCGGGAAGGGAAGTACCCTCCCGTTTCCGAGTTCCACCCAGCCCCAACATCGTCGGCCCAAGCTGGCCCCTCCTCCTACGCTCAGGCTGCCTCATCTGGACTGAAGAAGAATAGCAAGGCGGGCAAAGGTAAGAACACCCCGACTGCTGCCCATGTTGCGTCTGGTACGGCTGAGTCGGCCCCGTTAAAGGGGCCCAAGAGCCTTCTAGCAGCCGAGAGACGCTTCTTTGCCCCTCGCACGTCCCCCCTCCCTCACCCCCAGGCTGAACTTATAGCTGCCTCCTTTCCTGATGTCGCCGCCTCGGTCTTGAGAGAGGCCGGCTGCAATCTCCCCCTATCATTCTCCGCCCGAGTAAATGACAGAGGAGCAGTTATCCTCCTTGCTCTTTCACCTTCTGCCCCATCGACCTCATACGCCCCCTATTACGAGGCACTTTCTGCGAGGCTAAATCAGTCCTTCCCCATCGGAGGCTCCCGCTGGCTCCCCTCCCGCCTAGCGCCTAACGAGGTACAACTAGCTGTTCACTCTCTCCCTATTGCATACCTCCCCGAAGACGACGGTGACCTCTTCCAGTCTCTCTCAAACACCATTCTCAACGTCAAAAACGTCCAGATCCTGTCTGCCGGCTACCTCAATCCCGACCGCGGCTCCCGGGTCCAAAAAAAGGTAACCTCAGTGGTAGTCACAGTGGCCCCGGAGAATGAGGCCACAATGTTGGGCAACTCTTACCTTTACTCCTCTCGATGCAAGGTTGAGCGGGCATACTCGGCTAATGGCCTCACTTAATGCCGTAACTGTTGTGAGTACGGACACCATTCAGCCAGATGTAGGATTGACCATCCAATCTGTCCCATCTGCACCCTCTCCCACAGAAAGCAGGCATACAGATGCCAGAACCCCACCTGCCCGAAAGGCGGAAACCTCAGATCAGTCGCAAACTGCTCCCCGACTTCTCCCCCGCTCTGCGCCGTATGCAAAGGCCCCCACCCGGCCTTCGCTCGAGACTGCCCATCGAGACCCGCCCCCCCTGCTCTCCGCAGGGAGCCCCCTCTATCACAGGATGAGGAAAGTATGGACACGATGAACGACTCCGGCGAGGGTCCTTCAGCTGGTGCACGACCCCTCCTACCCCCCATCGATTTCGAGACACCCAGCCCTAGGTGTGGTGATGCCCCCCCAGCACCTCCCCCCGCAAACGTTCCGAAACCCCAAGGAGGTGCCCTGCCGAACCCCGCATGGCCGGCAACTCCCACTCCTATCCCACTACCTGAGACGCCGGAAGGCATGTAATGGCTGGTTGCACCTCCCCTGTGAGTTCCGTGCTGGCGACGGGCTCCGATAACTCCATCTCAATTCTACAACACAACTGCTTGGGAAGCTGGGATGTGTTTCTCTCCTTGTTTAATTCATTTTCTTTGTCGGATAACCCCCCTACCCTTGTTGCCCTCCAAGACCCCCCGCTGCATAGGAACAGACTCCCGTCATTCCAAGGTTTTAAACCCTTTTCACGCCCTTGCCCCACTGGTGGCAAGCCCCGAGTGGCCTGCTATCTCCACCTCTGCACAACTCAACAGTTTTCGGTCCTCCCAGTCTTTACGGATGCTAAGGACTGGATGGCTGTTGATTTTCACTCGTCTGTTGGCTTTTTTGATTCTTTTGTTACCAAGTTTCAGGTTGTGAACCTCTACAGCACGTGGGATGGTTCCCCCTTCCGCTGAACCATCTCCCCAGGGGTTGCCTTCCCCCACACCTCTACAGCGACATTGGTTGTTGGCGACTTTAACATACACCACTCCTCGGCGGACCCAAACCGCCTTCTCTCAATCTCAGACCTAGGCGCCTCAGCCCCTTACTTCGAAAAGGCTGCGGAGGAGGGTTTCTGCCTCCTAAATACACCTGGTAGACTCACCTACTTTCCCTTCGATTCAAACCTCCGCCCCTCAGTGATAGACCTGGCTTTCGCCAACGCCCCCCTCTCGCCCAATTTTCGCTCCTGGGGCACGCCTCTCCCTCCAACAGGTTCCGACCGTGTCCCAATCCTGATCACACTATCGGAGCCCTTGGCCCGCCCCCCACCCCCCTCTCCTTCGTGGACGAAGACCGACTTGCCCGCCCTCGAGGAAGGACTGAAGAAGATGAAGTTCCACCCCCCTCCCACGCTTCCTACGCCACGGGTTCTGTCAGTCTGGTCTGACACAGCCTTGGATAGGACAAGGCCCCAACTCAGAGGTCACACCCCCGACAAGAGACCCTCCGATAGGTCGAAACCCTGGTGGACCCCCAACCTGACGGCGCAGAGATCAGCCTTCCACTCCACCGTCCGAGCGGCCCGCAAGGTCCCCCTCCCCTCATCTAAGGAACTCTCCAGGGAGGCACGCCTCCTGTACTTCAAGGCCATCAAGAAGGCCAAGAATGAATATGGGAAGAACTTCCTGCAAACTGCGGACCCCCAGTCCCTCTGGACGGCGAAAAAGTTCATGTTCGGCAAACCGCCCGACAGGTTCCCCCAAATCCCGGGGGCAGAAAGCCCCAGTGAAATCAACAAAGCCCTCCTTGAACACTTTTTCCCCGAGAAAAGGTCCTCTCGCCCCCCCCGCATCCTCCGCGAATTTAAAGATGTCCCGGAGCTGTCGGTGGAAGAAATATCCGTGGCTCTGCGAAAGTCCTCTGCGTCCTCTGCCCCTGGGCTGGACCAAATACCCTACTCAGTCTGGAAAAAAGTCTACTTGATTAACCCGAGCATCCTCATGTCTCTCCTGAGTCCCCTGGTTAGATATGGGCACCACCCTCCCTCCCTGAAGAAGGCCAATAGCATAGTGCTAGACAAGCCTGGCAAACCCTCCTATGACACATCTACATCGTTCCGCATCATCGTCCTCCCGGAGACTGTTTCCAAGATCCGGGAGAGGGTCATGGCAAACCGGCTTTCTGCCCTGGCCCGTTTTCTGGGCCTCCTCTCCCCCAACCAGACTGGCTCCCTACCTGGTCTGAGTACTTTTGACGCGGCGGCTACCCTCTCTCACGAGGTCCAGCTGGTTATACGCCCCAAGCTCAAGGTCGCGACCCGTTTCCTGGACATCAAAGGTGGCTTCGATAATGTCTTGGCCCCGATATTCTGCAACAGGCTCGCCACAAAGGCGGTCAATCCTTACATGGTCTCATGCATTAGGTCTTTCCTCCACGGCCGCACCTGCCGCCTGGTCTTCCAGGGCGCAACACAAGTCTTCTCACCTGTCTCGGTTGGCACCCCTCAAGGCTCCCCAATCTCCCCCCTGTTATTTGTTATCTACGTCTCTACCCTCCAGTTCTCAGTCCACAGGGGCCTCATCCTTTCCTACGTGGACGACTTCGCGGTCACGGTGGCCTCACGCTCTTACCGGAGGAACATCCAGAGGCTGCAAGGCATCACCAAGGTCCTGCAGCGGAAGGTTGGCAGGCTGGGTGTGTCCTTCTCGATCCCGAAAATGCAACTCATGCACTGGGAGACCCCCTCTCAGAAAATCCCCCCCCCACCGATCCCGGTCCTGCTGGACGCCCTAGTCTTCCGCCCCTCCAAGCTAATCAGATGGCTCGGTTATTGGTTCGAGCCTTCCTCCACGTCGGGCACAAGAGGTACAACGTCCCACTTCGTCAGAAGGCGCGGCCTGGCCCAGGGCGCCTTTGTCACCATCAAAAGACTCGCTAGACGCGGTAAGGGCCTACCTCCCTTCGTTTGCCACCGTTTGGCAACGTCCCTGATTTCCCCGATCCTTCTTTACGGCGCGGACCTATTCTCCCCAAGTCTCACCCTCTTCGACTGCTTGCCAGTTTTCTGGAGGACTGTCCAAAGGTGGGTCACGAATTGCTTCTACGCGACACCTATCGGCACCCTCGCTTGCGAGCCGGCCCTGCCCCCCATGCCCCTCCTGATACGACACCGCCAAAGCCTTGCAGCCATAAGGCTGGTTTGCCTACCGCCAGAGGCCAACCCTCCAACTGCCAGGCTCGACCCCACCTTCCCGACCTCGTCCTCCTTCAGGGCCCTAGACGACCACCGACACCACACAAGAGGCCTGACATCGGTCTATGTCCCCCTCTCTTGGAGATCCGCTGTCCCCTCCCTGGCTATAAGAAAGGACCTTCCGATTGACGCCATAGCTCATCGAACGCTCCTGTTCATCTCCCTCTCCGGTCCTCTGCCAGTGGCTTCCCCCGACCTCCTCCCGCCATCCTGCCTCCTGGTTAGAGAAGGCTCCCCCTCCTACACGTCGTTCAAAGTGAGAATCAGATCGGCACTAGTCAAAGAATGGAACGACCAGTTCCCGCCGCCCCCAACCTACCCTTACCCAGTGTCCCTGAAGCTCCACCCTTTTATGGGGTTGGGCAGGTTCATGGCTGGAAGGATCCACCAGATGCGATCGGGCAAAAGCTACCTCGTGGCCCACCCATCGTGGTTCACTGAAGACCCCTCCCCCCTCTGCCCGTTTTGCGAGGAGGACGAAGAGGACTTCACCCACGCCATACTGTACTGCAAGTCCCGCAAGGAACCTCGTGAGCGCCACCTCCAGGGTCTCACTTCGTTAGATAGGGACAGCCCCCTCTGGTCGAACCCCTCCGCTCTCAACTCCCGCGCTAGATACATAAACTTCACGGCGACAGGTTTTCCACCAGGCCAGCCCCCGGCAGGACGGGACC
Organism: Tuber brumale; assembly: GCA_014065205.1. NCBI lineage: Eukaryota > Fungi > Ascomycota > Pezizomycetes > Pezizales > Tuberaceae > Tuber > Tuber brumale. Next base: position 673,809 of record JACCEG010000015.1, read on the forward strand.
CCCTAAACCCACTGAACACGGACGCGTCCACCCTACCGATCCACGGTTTCGCTCCCTGAAAAGGGACCGGCCTCTGCCCGTTGTGTCTGCGCGGTTTACTGGGAGATTATTTTTCGTCATGATCATGTGCTATTTTGTTTTATTTCCTTAGGGATTTGGTGTCGGCTATTGGACACGTTTAGGAGGATTTTTTAATTTGGTGCGAAATTTCTTTTGTGACTTGCGGGGTTTTTTCTTTGAGATTAAGGTTTTGTTCATGCCATAGCTAGCGCTGCATGCCAGTTCTTGTACTGTAAATCAATGAATACATGAAGATAAAAAAAAAGAAAAAAAGAGAAAAAAAGGGTGAGTAGATAGGGCATCCTCCGTCCCGTCTACACAACTGGCGTTTGAAATCAACACTCAACGCTAGGAACTCACGAACCATACACCCCCCCTCTCCTCCCACGATGGCTTCGGCCTAGGAGTGACGGCTATCTCCCCCCTCTTCCCACTGCCATCGCCTGCTCTCTTTACGCGGCGCGGCTTTCCTCCCTCCGGGTTCGGGTACTGCCTTTCTGCTGCCCGTTCTCGCCCCTGTCCTCGCTTAGCGAGGTCCCTCCCCGCAGTCTGCCACCGCTCGCTTCCCATGCTTCAGACAGCTGGGAACACGGTTTCTGCGGTACGCGAGGACTACTCTCTAGGCCAGATGGTCGAACTCGCTCCTCTCCTTCCATGGGGACCTCTCTTCTTTGTTTCCGTTTGGCGTTGGCTGTGGTGGACGCCAGTCTCCCTGTGTGCATGCGCACCGTGGGGGAACGCCTCGGCTAGTAACTTCCGGGCCTGTCTCGCTTGGAGATTTGGCCATACCCTCCTAGTCTTACGGTTCAAGTTGGGACTACTCTTGTTGGAGACCGCCTAACAAGACACGAACACGATTACCGATAGTCGACACCGCCGCGTTCGGCTTCTGGCCCGTTCTGGCGGTTGGATCAGCTTGCACCCTACTGCTGTACCCTGCCTCGGCTAGCACCCCACTGCTCCATCCTCTTCGGCCGCAGCCCACAGGCGGCTCCCTTTCTCGGTTAGGTCGCGTTCAGCGATAACTTCTATGGCTTTCTACTGCCCGCGCGTATATCTGGCTTAGTTGTTGTGGGGCTCACCCTGGTGCGGGATTTCTTTTGTTTTTTCTGAGATGTCACAGCCAGTTGCCTTCTTATGTTTTCTTGCTTTCTTCTTAGTTAGGCTTCTCCTATTCTCTGAGTTCGCTTGCGAGGTAGGGATGGGTTTTTCTTTGGGGCGAGATGTGCGGTTAGGCCTATACCAGAGGGTCTTGGAGATATGGTCGGGCCGGGCGGGAGGAGGAATGGGGATTGTTTATGCCATAGCTAGCGCTGCATGCAAGTTCTGGTACCCTAAATAACAACGAATACATGAAGATAAAAAAAAAAGAGAAAAAGGAAAAAAAAAAAGCGAAAAAAAGAATGGGTGAGTAGATTTGGTGAGTACTGGAAGAACTTCCTGGAAACAGTGAACCCCCAGTCCCTCTGGACGGCGAAAAGGTTCACGTTCAGCAAACCACCGAACAGATTCTCCCAGATTCCAGGGGCAGAAAGCCCGGTTGAAATCAAGAAGGCCCTCCTTGAGCACTTCTTTCTCGAGAAGAGGGCTTCTCCCCCTCCTCCCATCCTACGTGAGTTTAAGGACGTTCCAGAGCTGTTAGCGGAAGAAATATCCGCGGCGCTTCGAAAGTCCTCTTTATCCTCTGCCCCGGGCCGGACCAGATACCCTACTCAGTCTGGAAGAAGGTCCACCGAATTAACCCAAGCATCCTCACGTCCATCTCAAGTCCCCTGGTTAGATACGGGCACCACCCTCCCTCCCTGAAGAAGGCAAATGGCATTGTGCTGGACAAGCCTGGCAAGCCATCCTATGACACCCGTACGTCTTTCCGCATCATCGTTCTCCTAGAGACTATTTCCAAGATTCTGGAGAGGGTGATGGTAAACCGGCTCTCGGCCCTGGCTCGTTGCCTGGGCCTCCTCTCCCCCAACCAGACTGGCTCCCTACCTGGTCTGAGTACCTTTGACACGGCGGCTACCCTCTCCCACGAGGTCCACCGGTTTATGCGCCCCAAGCTTAAGGTCTCGACCCCTTTCCCGGACATCAAAGGAGGCTTCGATAATGTCCCGGCCCCCATACTTTGCGACAGACTCGCTACCAGAGCAGTCAATCCATACATGGTCTCGTGGATAAGGTCATTCCTCCACGGCTGCACCTGCCGCCTGGTATTCCAAGGCGCACCACATATCTTCGCACCAGTATCGGTTGGTACTCCCCAGCCTTCCCCAATCTCCCCCCTGCTCTTCCTGATTTCCGTCTCTACCCTCCACTTCACGGTCCCCAGGGGCCTCATCCTATCCTACGTTGACCACTTCGCGGTTACGGTAGCCTCAGGCTCTTACCAGAGCAACATACAGAGACTGCAAGGCATCACCACAGTCCTGCAGTGGAAGGCCGGTAGGCTGGGTGTGTCCCTCTCGATCCCAAAAACAGAACTCATGCACTGGGAAACCCCCTCTCAGAAGATCCCCCCTCCCCCGATCCCGTTCCTACTGGATGACCTCGTCTTCCGTCCTTCTAAGCTAATACGCTCGCTCGGTTATTGGTTCGTGCCCTCCTCCACTTCAGGCATGAGAGGTACCACTTCCCACTTCGTTAGAACGCTCGGACTGGCCCAGGGCGCCTTCGCCACTATTAAGAGACTATCTAGACCCGGTAAGGGCCTTCCTCCCGTCCTCTGCCACTGTCTGGCGGCATCTTTAATCTCCCCGATCCTCCTTTACGGCGCGCACCTGTTCTCCCCCAGTCTCACCCTCCTTGACTGGAAGTCGGTTTTCTGGAGGGCTGTCCAGAGACTGGTCACAAACTGCTTCACCTCGACACCTGTTGGCACCCTTGCTTGCGAGTCAGCCCTGCCCCCCATGCCCCTTCTGATACGTCACCGCCAAAGACTTGCAGCCATAAGACTGGTCTGCCTCCCACCGGAGGCCAACCCTGCAACTGCCAGGCTCCACCCCACGTTCCCAACTTCGTCCCCCTTCAGGGCCCTTGGCGACCACCGTCACCACACACGAGGACTGACATCGGTCTACGCTCCCCTCTCATGGAGATCCGCTGTCCCCTCCCCGCCCATCAGAAAGCACCTTCCTATTGATGCTATTGTTCATCAAACCCTCCCCTTCATCCCCGTCTCTGGTCCTGTACCGGTAGCTTCCCCCGACCTCCTCCCCCCAACCTGTCTTCCAATTGCAGAGGGCGCCCCCTCCTACAAGACGATCAAATTGAAAATCAGATCGGCGCTAGTGAGAGACTGGAACGACCAGTTCCCGCCGCCCCTGACCTACCCTTACCCCGTGTCCCTGTCGCCCCACCTGTTCATGGGACTACGCAGGTTCATGGCGGGGAGGATTCACCAGATGCGATCAGGCAAGAGCTACCTCGCTGCCCACCCATCGTGGTTCACTGAAGACCCCTCCCCGCTCTGCCCGTTTCGCGAGGAGGATGAGAAAGACTTCACCCATGCCATCCTGTCCTGCGAGTCCCACAGGGAACCTCGTGAGTGCCACCTCCAAGGACTCACTTCGTCACATACGGAGAGCCCCCTCTGGTCAAGACCCTCCGCTCTCAACTCCCTCGCTCGATGCATAAACGTAACAGCGACAGGTTTTCCACCAGGCATGCCCCCAGCAGAAAGGGACCCGCAACACCCCCCAACGCGGACGCGTCTGCTCTACCGATCCACGGTTTCGCTCCCTGAAAGGGGACCGACATCTGCCTGTTTGGTTTTCTTAGTTCGCTGGGAATTAGTTTTCCGTTATGATCATGCCTTTTATTGTTTTATTTCCTTAGCGACTTGGTGTCGGCTATCAGACACCCTTGGGAGGACTTTATAGTTTGGTGCGAGATTTCTTTTGTTACTTGCGGGTTTTTTGAGATTAAGGTTTTGTTTATGCTATAGCTAGCGCTGCATGCAAGTTCTTGTACCGTAAATCAATGAATACATGATGATAAAAAAAAAAGAGAAAAAAAGGAAAAAAAAAAAAAGTGTGAGTAGATAGGGGTACGCTCCGCTTCCGCTATTCGCCCCCCCCTACATTTCTATCTCATCTTCAACAGCATCAGCATCTGGTGTGCCCATACACTTGTTCTATCTTAAAAGACCATCAAGCCGAAGCCCCTCTGCGACGACCGGGAATGGCTTCTGTTCTCCTCCCTCCCTCCGAGCACTCTTCTGTGTCAGGAGTGCGTTCTCAAGTCCCCCTCCTCCTGGAGCTCCTTGAGAGATCCTCGACAGATGCGGGAATCTCCAACCAACTCTTCCCGCCCATAGGTTCCACCGAGCTTGATGACCTGTCCCCTGGGGGGGCCATCATCCTTCCCCTCCTCTGCACCTTGCTCCTAGCAACAAGGTCTATCTCCGCTCAAATCAATGAACTGGACCTCGCGGTCGCCCACCTCTCGGGATAAGTTGACGAGCTCTACTCCCGAAAGGACAAATCCCAGTGCCTCCCACCCCCCCAACCAGACCGACACCACAGTAGCGGCACTCGTCGCCCTTCAGCTGTCCGTTAGAGACCTTGCGTCCCCGCTAACTACCCCCTCCCTCCACCAACATGCAACCTGCAACCCCCACCCCAATGCCCCACACCTGCAGTGCCCGCCACCCACACAGCTCGGGCGGCTCCATCCCGCAAGGGTAAAGAGCCCACCTTGCCCTCACCTACCGCAACCCTCGCCGGTGAGCCCACCCCCCTCAATGAGGGTGGGGGCGATACGGACATCCGCTGCTACAACGCGAAAGACCAGAAATGGAGGGGCGAAATTCCTTCACTCCTGGGAGGCCCAAACGTAGAGGGAGGGCCAGTACCCCCCCCTCTCGGAGTTCCAACCTGTCTGGCGCACATCAACTCAGTCCAGCGCCTCTTCCTATGCCCAAGCCACTATGGCTGCAGGAAAAACAAAAAGGAAAACGGAACCAGGCGAAGAATGCCCCCTCGGCTGCCCAGGTCGCTTCTGATACAGCACCTCCGGCCCCATGAAAAGGGCCCTGGAGCCTCCCAGCCGCTGAGAGACTTTTCTTCGCCCCGAGATCTTCGCCCTTCTCACACTCCCAATCCGACCATCTAGCCGCTTTGTTTCCTGACATTGCCAGCTCCATCCTGCGTGAAATGGGCTGCAACCTACTTCTATTCTTCTCTGCCAGGGTCAACGACAGATGGGCGGTGACGCTTTTTGCCCTCTCCCTGTTTGTTCCCTCTACCGCATACGCCTCCTACTACGCCGCCCTCTCAGCCAAGCTGAACTAGTCCTGTCCAACTGGAGATGCTCCATGGCTTCCCTTTAGCCCTGCCCCCAACGAGGTCCAGCAGGCGATACACTCCCTCCCTATCGTGTACCTTCCTGAGGATGATGACGACCTCCGGCAGTCCCTAAGCAACACCATCCTGAACGTCAAGAACGTCCAAATTCTCTCCGCCCGCTACCCGAATCCCGACTGGGCCTCCGGAATGCTCAAGAAGGCGACCTCCGTTGTTGTGACAGTTGCACCTGAAAATGAGGCCACAATGCTGGGCAATGCTTACCTTTTCTCCTCACGATGTAAGATCGAGAGAGCATACTCGGCTAACAGCCTCACCCAATGCCGTAACTGCTGGGAATATGGTCACCACTCGGCTAGATGTAAGATTGAGCATCTAGTTTGCCCGATCTGTGCCCTCTCCCATTGAGAGCAGGCACACAGATGCCCGAACCCCACCTGCCCTAAGGGTGGCAACCTCAGAGCCGTGGTCGACTGCTGTCCAACCTCCCCCTCAATGTGTGCGGTCTGCAAAGGACAACACGCGGCTTTCGCTAGAGAGTGCCCATCGAGACCTCCCCCCCTCCTGCCTGTGGGGAGTCCCCTGTCCTAGAGAATGTGGAAGCTATAGACACGACGAATGACTCCGGTGAGGGTCCCTCAACTGGTGCACGATCCGTCTTGCCACCCTTCGCTCTTGAGACACCGCGTCCTAGGCGAGGTGATGCCTCCCCAACATGTCCCCCCGTTCGTGCCCTAAAAGCCCAAGGAGGTGCCCTGTCTAACCCCGCATGGCAGGAATCTCCCACTCCTCTCCCCCAGCCTGAGACGCCGGGAAGCGTGTAATGGCTGGTCACTCCTCTCCTGTGAGTTCCGCGCTGGCGGCGGGCTCCCGTAACCCCATCTCCGTTCTACAACACAACTGCTTGCGAAGCTGAGATGTGTTTCTTTCCCTTTTTAATTCATTTTCTCTTTTGGATTTCCCCCCTACCCTAGTGGCCCTGCAAGCCACTTCCCTGCACAGAAACAGACCTCCGTCATTCGTTGGTTTTAAACCCTTTCTGCCCCCTGCCCCAATGGTGGCAAGCCCAGAGTGGCCTGCTACCGTCATCTTTCCTCTACTCACCAGATTTCGGTCCTTTCGGTCTTTTCGGAGGCAAGGGACTGGATGGCTGTTTACTTCCACTCTTCTGTTCCTTTTTTCGACTCCTTTGTCACTAAGTTCAGGGTTGTTAACCTCTACAGCACCTGGGATGGCTCCCCCTTTCGCTGAACTGTCCCTCCTGAGGTTGCTTTCCCCCACACCGCCACGCCGACATTAGTCATCAGGGATTTTAATATTCATCACCCCCTGAGGACCCTGGCCACCTCCTCTCGATCTCGGTCCTCCGCGCTTCCACACATTTCTTTGAGAGGGCCGCCGACTAGGGTTTTTCCCGTTTGAACACCCCGGGTACCCTCACTTACTTCCCCTTCGACCCTAACTTCCACCCCTCGGTAACAGACCTAGCCTTCGGCAACACCGCACTGTCCCTCAACCTCTAGTCATAGGACATGCCCCTTCCCCCATCTGGCTCAGACCACGTCCCGATCCTTGTAATCTTGTCTGAGCCTTTGGCACGCCCACCCCCCCTGCCCCCGTGTGGACGAAGACGGACTGGCTCTCTCTTGAGGGAGAGATCAAAGCCATGAAGATTGACCCCTAACCCTTCCTCCCTATGCCCCACTCCTTCTCTACCTGGTTTGACACTGCCCTTGGCAGGCTGAGAGCCATCCTCAAGCTCCATACCGGGGACAAGAGGCCCTCCCACAGGTCCAAGCACTGGTGGACCCCCAACCTTACAGCGCACAGAGCTGCTTTCCACTCGACGGTTCAGTCATCGCAGCGCGACCCCCTCCCCTTATCCAAACAGCAGTGCAAGGAGGCACGCCTTTTGTACTGCAAGGCCATAAAGAAGCCCAAGACCGAGTACTGGAATAATTTCCTTAAAACAGCCACCCCACAGACACTCTGGACTGCAAAGCGCTATGCTTTCGGCAGACCCCCAGAAAGGTTCCCACAGATACCTGGCGCTGACAGTCCTATAGGCATCAACAAAGCCCTACTCTCCCACTTCTTTCCAGAGAGACAGTCCTCTCACCCCCCAGCCATCCTACAAGAATTCATGGACGTCCAACCGCTGTCGGGGAGGAAATTACAGCTGCCCTCCGGAACTCCTCCTCATCCTCTGCCCCCGGCCAAGACCTGATCCCCTACTCTGTGTAGAAGAAGGTTCACTCCCTAAAGCCCGACATCCTGACATCCGTTCTCGACGCTCTGGTCCGGTACGGACACCACCCCCCCTCCTTGAAGAAGGCCAACCGCATTGTGCTTGACAAGTCAGGAAAACCCTCTTATGACACGCCAGACTCATTCCCCATAATTGTCCTACTAGAGACGATCTCTAAGATCCTTGAAAGGGTCATGGCGACCCACCTCTCTGCTTTCGCCCACTTTCTGAGCCTCCTGTCCCCCCACCAATCTGGCTGACTCCCAGGTCTGAGTACCTTTGACATGGCTGCGACTTTCGCTCATGAGGTTCAGCTTTCTATGCACTCCAAGCTCAAGGTCTTGACCCTCTGCCTGGACATCAAAGGCGGCTTCGACACTGTTTCCGCCCCCCTAATATGCGACAGGCTTGCCACTAAGGCAGTCCAGTCCTACATGGTCTCATGGATAAAGTCCTTCCTCCACTGCTGCTCCTGCCCCCTGGTCTTCCAGGGGGACCCCAGGTCTTCTCCCGGGTCTCGGTAGGCACGCCCTAGGGCTCCACGATCTCCTCCCTTCTGTTCGTCATTTACTTGTCATCCCTTTACTTCTCGGTCCTTTGGGGCCTTATCCTCTCCTATGTGGACAACTTCACGGTCACTTCGCCTCCAGCTCGTACCGCCAGAATGTCCAGTGGCTGCAGGGGGTCGCCCTTGTGCTCCAGGCAAAAGCTGGCAGGTTGGGTGTGTCCTTCTTGATCCCGAAGACAGAACTCATGCATTGGACAACCCCCGCGCAGAAAGTCTCCCCACCTTTGATCCCAGTCCTGTTGGACAGACACCTCTTTCTACCATCCAGACCGATACGGTGGCTTGGGTACTGGTTTGAACCCTCGTCTACCTCATGCACCAAAGGCACCACCGCACACTTCACCAGGAGCCTCACCTTGGCCCAGGGGGCCTTTGCGACGATTAAAAGACTGTCCAGGCCCGGTAAGGGGTCGCCCCCCCTTTCCCTGCCATCGTCTGGCGTCCTGCCTCATCTCCCCGAACCTCCTCTATGGGGCGGACCTCTGCTCCTCGCGCCTCACCCTTCTGGACAGGATGTCCGTCTTCTGGAGTAATGTTCAGAGGTAGGTAACAAACTGCTTTTCATCAACCCCAGTGGGTATCCTGGCATGTGTGTTGGCCCTTCCCCCCCTTCCACTCTTAGTTCTCCACAGCCAAAGGCTGGCCGCTGTCCGCCTGGCATCCCTTCCCCCCGCAGCCAACCTGGCGACTGCCAGACTCCATCTGTCCTTTCCCACCTCCTCCCTTTTTTGGGCGTGGGAAGACCATCCCTACTTCACTAGAGGCCTGACATCTGTTCACGCGCCGCTCCTCTAGAAATCAGCTTCCCCCTGCCCTCCCATACACAAGCACTCCCCACTCAACGCTATTACTTACCAGACCCTCCAGTTTATTGATGCCTCAGGCCCTGTCCCCGTGGCCTCGCCGGACCTTCTTCCTCGTGATCAGTTTCGCTTGAAAGACGGCATCCCATCCTACCAGTCGATCAAGTTGAGACTGAGAAATGGTCTCGCGAGGGATTGGGCCATCCAATTCCCCACCCTCCCCTACTACCCCTTCGCTGTGTCCCTCAAACCCCATCCCTTTATGGGTTTGGCAAGGTTTATCGCGGGTAAGATCTACCAAATGGACTCTGGTAAGAGTTACCAGGCTGCCCACCCGTCTTGGTTCACCGACCACACCTCACCCCTCAGCCCCTTCTGCGAGGAGGACGAGGAGGACTCCGCTCATGCCATCCTACACTCCGAGTCTTGTAAAGCCCCTCGTGAGCTCCACCTCCGGGGGCTCACGGACATCAGCAGAGACAGCAAACTATGGACCTACATAGAATCCCTGCCATCCTTGGCGAGATACCGCAATGTAACCGCCACCGGCTTTCCCCCTGGCATGGCGCTATCAGACTGGGACCCCCCCTTAGAGACTGCCTCTAGTGACATGGGGCCTCCAATTCATGGCTTCAGCGCCGCAGATGCGACGCCCACCCCACATTTTGACTCACCCGATGTTTGCAGTATTTGGGGTCTTTAGCTGGGTTTATTTTACCTTATGATTGCCGCACTTTTTTGTTTTAGTTCATTAGGGATTTTGTGTCGGCCATCGGACCATTCTAAGAGGATTTTACATTGTGGTACGAGTTGTTTCTTTTTGTTCACATGTTTGAGATTGAGGTTTTGTTTATACCATAGCTAGTGCTCCATGCATGTTCTTGTACCGTAAACAATGAATACATTATGATAAAAAAAAAAAAAAAAGGAAAAAAAGGAAAAAAAGAAAAAAGAAGAAAAAAGGGCCAGTAGATAGGGCGCTTCATGCTTCGTTCTAAGTTATTTCCTTACTTATTGCTTTTTGCTTTTACGAATATAAAACCGTTACGCTGTTTACCAATATCTACCTACGAGACAAGGACTCTGCTATAAGAGTCGAGTTGAAGAATGAGTACAATGGGCAATAAGGATCGGAGACAAGAGAGTCTCTTCCACCTTATCGTAGACATAGGTCGAAGAACTATCGTCGCGAGAGAACAGGAGAAATATCGTCTACCCATTGCTGAGAACTGACATTGGTTAGAGATCGTAATATTATGAAGCGTCACTTATAGCGACACTTAGATGATACTAAGCTGGACTTTCACCTACGAGGATCAGTCAGTGGAACTACCTGAAGTAGCGAGTGAACTAGAACGAACGGTTTCACATCTTGGATGAACAACAAGTCCGATAACGCCAGAAGAAAGATCAACATACGCAGAGTTTAGCTCTGAAGGAGAAGAAAACAAAAGCACGGAGACATCAGGACCGGTCGGAGGAGAACCGGCAGGCCAGGAGCTAGGCCCAGTCCCGGAGCTCAGCCGCGACTAAACGCAACAGTTACTTGAAATGCTGGGACAACACCGACCCAAAGTCAAACAAGCTGAGACATATGCGGGAAACAGACACCAGCTCCGGAACTAGATAGCTGAATTAACAATTTACTTGCACGCTATGGGATGGCAAGAAGGACAGGATGCGGAAAATATCGTTTACGTTTCAAGTCTCTTGCGAGGAGACGCAAGCAAATAGCTTACAACATATATGGAAGGAAATAAACCAACAGGATGGAGGAGCTGGGAAGAATTCAAAGAAGCAATCAAACAGCAGTTTGGAGAAGTAGACCCCTGAGGCACGGCCAGGATTCACATAATGAACATGGAGCAAGGATCCCGCTCGGTGATGGAATACTGGAATGAATTCAGACTCCACCAAATGGAAGGACTATGGGACAACGCAACAGCATGGCAATACCTGTATGTGGGCATGATGGAAAGACTACGGGAGGAATTTGAACATTTCGATGCCGAGACCACTACCATACACGAACTGGCAGCATGGGCCATCAAGAATGAAAACTCGGCTGGTGATCTTGAAGAATCTAAGGAGAGACAAACTCAAGAAAACAAAAGAGACTTCCACACCAAGGAACACGGACGGAATATTCAGACCTGCATGATAGACCTACGAAGGAAGCTTCAAACCCACCAGCAACTGCGAGGGGGTAATGAACAAGGCTCAGACACGGCGACCCCTCAACCTATCCAACGAAGAATAGAAAAAGCGAAGAGATCAGAATCACTGCCTGAGGTGTGGGGTAAAGGGACATCAAATTCAGGAATGCCGGAACAGGCCAGATAATGAACAAAAACCGCTGACACCCACCCAAGGTAACAACTGGATCACAAAACAGAAGAGAACCAACTGGAGGGAGATAACCAGGGAGAAGAACCAATTGGAAAAAGAAGACGGTCCCCAGTAAGAGATGGTCTGGCGGACAAGAAGGCGAGGAAAACCATGGTGAGGATGAACACGAAGGGAATGAAAAAGATCACCATGGCAAACTACTACGTGGCACTACTGGAAGAAGAAGGAGATCATATTATGATCAAGGGAACACTATATGATATGAAGAAGAAAGGCACTACTATACACGTGATGCTCGACTCGCGGGCAACACAAGATTTCATCGATAAGGAAATTTGCGACAAATACGGCTACCCCCTAACTCCAATACCAAAGAAAAGAAATGTCTATCTAGTGGATGGAAAACACAGCACTGTGGGACCCATAACCCATACCATGCAAGTACCCATGGCCATAGGCAGCGTTAGGGAAGAGGCAACCTTCCAGGTAGCGAACCTGAAGAACCATGAGCTGGTCTTTGGGATGCCATAGTTACGACAACATAACCCCATCATTGATTGAGACCAGAACAAGATTACATTTTCTAGTGAACGATGCACGACAGGATGTCTCAACAGTTCGCCAGTGGTGTATACGACACCAGAGAGAGAGGCACAAGAGGAAAACCTGTAGGCACGATTCGACCAACTTAGAGAAGAACAGGATCGCAGATTCAGATTCAAGAAGTTGCATAAGAAGGCGCTGGGACTAACTAAGGGTTCTAGGCAAGCGGCAGGACACGACCTATATGCCGACCAAAACAAGACCATTCAAGCAAGGGGTCAAGAGACGATACAAACTGGAATAGCAACAGGATTACCCCACAGTACCTATGGATGGATAGCAACACGGAGCAGACTGGCAGTCAATAAAGAAGTTATTATGAATGCAGGGGTCATCGATACTGACTATACCAGAGAAGGCAAAGTGGTCCTAGCCAACCTAGGAGATGGCAACCAAGAGATTCGACAAGGAGACTGGATTGTAAAGTTGGTCATTGAGAAAAGCAACACAGAAGAGGTGCACAAAGTACGAGAACTTCAGGACCCCAAAAGAGGGACGAAGGGCTTTGGTAGCACGGATAGCTCAAAGACCGAGAACGAAGAGTCGGCACAGATTCGAGAAATATTGGCTCACGCGTTTGGCAGATATTACAAGAAAGGAGACCTCATGGGGATCCTCAAATGGAATCCAAAAGAAGAAAAACAGGAATTAGCACGGATTAACATCAGCACTGAATTAGTGATAGACCAAAAGCAACAATGACAAGAGAAGGAGTAGTACGATATAATACCGCAAGAAAACTACCAATTTACAAATCTATTCCGGGAGAAGGCAGTAGACCGACCACCACCAAGAAGACCAGGTGTGGATCATGAAATCCACATCGAAAAAGACAAGAAGACCAAAGGAAAGAAAAAGATTCCATACCAATGACTTTATCCTCGCAGAGAAAAGGAATTGGAGGAACAACGAGGATATATTCAACAGAATATGAAAAGGGGATGGATGCGACATTTGTTCGCTTCAGCGGGATCACCAATAGTATATGTCAAAAAGAATGACAGAAAGATGAGATTATGTGTGTACTACCAAGCACTCAACTCGGTAACAAAGGAAGACCGATAACCGCTACCATTGATAGGACAGGCCCGGGATGGATTAAGGCCGGCGAAATATTTTACCAAATTGGACATTAAGGACACCTATCACAACATGTGAATAAAGGGAAAAGACAAATGGAAAACGACCTTTGTAACAAGATATGGGATGTCTGAGTATTTGGTTATACGGTTTGGCCAGACCAATGCGCTGGCATCATTCCAACGATAGATCAACCAGGTACTTAACAAGTTCCTGGATATATGCTGCATCTTCAACCTAGACAATATACTCATATATTCGGAAAATCTGGAATAACACAGAAACGACGTCAGCAGCATAATGAACGAAATTCAGATATCTGGGATGAAGATCATACCATCCAAGTGTGAGCTCCACTAAAAGGAAACTGTGTACATAGGATTCATCATCAACAGGAAGGGAGTCCAAGTGGACCCAGTCAAGACAGTGGCTATATGGGACTGGGCGAAGCCGAACAACAAAACAGACAACCTATGCTTCATGGAATTCTGCGACTTTTACCGTAGATTCATCGAAGGGTTCCGAAGAATGGCGAAACACCAGTATAACCTAGTGAATAAAGATGTCAAATGGGAATGGGGAGAAATAGAGTAGAAAGCATACGACAATATATGAACGAAACTCAGAGTGGCACCAATACTGGTGCACTTCAATCCACGAAAAGAAACGACAATCGAGACAGACGCATCAAAATATTTCTGCTCAGGAATCCTATCCCAGAAATGCGAAGATAGGAAATGGTGTTCGGTGTCCTATCGATCCAAGACAATGACACCGGCAGAATGTAACTACGTTGTGGCTAACAAAGAAATATTAGCTATAGTTCATGCACGCAAGGAATGGAGGAGATACATACAGAACAATGATTACCAGGTCAGCATTCTCACAGACCACAAGAACCTAGTTCCCTTCATGCCAATGAAGGAACTCCGCGATAGTCAAATCCAATAGATGGAAAGCTTAAGCAAATACAATTTCAGAATCGAATACCGACTTGGAAAAGAAGGAGAAAAACCCGACGCCTTAACAAGGATCGCAAGCGACAAACTACGAGGTAAAGAAGACGCAAGAATCAAGCATAAAAATCGAGTTCTGCTCCTAAAGGAATACTTCAAAGCTATGGAATCGATAGATATCCAAGATGGAGATGACAAGGAACTCCGGGAAGTGATCAAGGAAGAAAAGGAGTTCCAAGAAATAAGGAAAAGCCGGGAGACGGGAGACAAGGAGAAAAAAGGGGTGGCCTTAAGACTAGGGGAAAGGAGAGAGCACTATATGTGGTATGTTCGAAAGATATGGATAGCAAAAGACAAAAAGATAAGGACAAACCTTATCGAGAAACACCACGATGACAAAGCGGCAAGATACGGAGGAACAGCTAAAACAACAGAACAGATCACGCGAAGATATTACTAGCGCGGACCAAGCGAGTTAGTCAAACAATATGTGAAGAATTGCGACAGATGGCAAAGGATGAAGGTGGTATGACACAAACCGTATGGGCTGTTATAACCCAACGAAATACCAGTGAAACTATGGGTATCCATATCAATGGATTTCATAACAGATTTACCTAAGGCCAACGGATATGACTCTGTCCTAGTCATGGTGGATTGCCAGACCAAAATGAGTCATTTTATACCTGCCCGAATGGATGCGACAGCATGACAGTTCGCAACAACATTCATCAATGAAATCTTTCGATTACACAGACTACCGAAAGATATCATCACTGATCGAGGATCCATATTCACGTCAGAAATATGGAATAAGATAATGGAAGAACTTGGAATTAAAGAGAAGTTATCAACGGCTTTCTACCCGCAAACGGATGGCCAAACTGAATGAACAAAGCACATATTGGAACAATATTTACGAGCCTACGTCAACTGTCAGCAAGATAACAGGGACGAGCTATTACCAGTAGCAGAGTTTGCATACAACAACGGGAAAAAAGACACAATTAAGGCAACACCCTTCTACGCAAACTACGGCCTCGACCCAGAATATCAGGCCATAAGTTATACAACTAAAGGACTGATAACCGACAAAGAAGATATGAGTCAATTACACAACCCCCGACGAGCAGAAATGACGACTGCACAATTACGACAAAAAGAGAATTGCGATCAACATAGAAAACCCTATCCACACCTACAACCAGGCGATAAGGTGTGATTACTACCAAGAAATATACAGACAATAAGACCATCTAAAGAATTGGATTACAAGAAAATGGGACCTTTCAAGATATCGGAAAGGATAGGGAAACGAGCCTATAAACTCCAACTTCCCGCGTCAATCAAGATACACAACACATTTCTCATCTCACTTGTGGAACTCTATCAAGATAACAAGCTTCTGTCACAAACCATTACGCAACCTCCGCCTATCGAACGGGGCAGAGACCCCGGATACTAACTCGAAGAAAGAATCCACTCCCACTTGTACAATGGTAAGCTTCAATACCGTGCTGAGTGGACCGGTTACTTCACCGAACACGATCAAGAGTGGTACCCGGCTACCAACTTTGCAAGCGCTCAAAATGCCCTCACCCCTTCCACCAACACTACCGACAGAAGCCACCAGCTGAGCATCGAGGACGTCTCAGACGACTTCGAGGTCATGGGTATCCCCGGGAGCCCCCCACCCAAGGCAGCCAAGTGGGCTCCGGGAGAAGAAGAAATCAGAATCAAGAAGGAGGCAGAGGAGAAGACCATGGAGGCTGAGTGGGCCAAGGTGGTCAAAAACAACGCAAGAAACCATGCCGTTTATGACTCGATGGCACGTATAGAGGATGGGTACCCTGTGCATCTAGATGGAAAACAACACAGTAACTTCTTCGTGAGCAAGATGTCGGCGACAAAACAATCGCCACCAACCACACCGATTAAGGCGGAATAGGCGACACAACCACAACCTCCACCCACCAGCCCCTCACATCACAAGATCTCCTAGCAGAACTGCAGGTGCAGGTACTGCCCCCATCACCACAGACAACAGCGGGAAGCCAAGCAGGCAACTCAAAAGGTTCCGAGGACGGAACCTAGGGAGAAGGGGGATACGAAAACATTTGTGTCCAAAGAAGAACTATGCCAAACGATTGAGCAATTCCAGCGAGAAAATTACCAGCTAGTGGAGGAATCGAAGCGACCACAGTAAATGATCGCGCACTTGGAAAACCAGGAAAGGAGATACTAACAAACGATCGACAGAGCAAGAAGGGGGGTGGAAATAGTTAGGGCCGCCTGCAATGAGAAGATAGAGCAGGTAGATGAAACAGTGTTGAAGGAATGGCTCATATTGAGAACCATTGTGGGCGAGGTATGTGGACACAGTCGCGAAGTGGCTGACAATTCCAAGCGCTACAGGAGGTTTGTGGGCGGCCTCCACGATGAGAGATTGGTAGCTCGACGAGACTCGAGCTTAGGGAGGGAGGAGCTATTGTCACGAATGTGGCTTAGCAAGGAAAAGGTTTCACATGACTCATAGTTATGAGTCATAGTTATGTTATGTTTCGCACATGACCTAATTAGAGGCCATGGGTTTTGAGCTGGTGACCACTTTGGTCATATGACTTGGTAATGATGCTATGTTATGTTTCGCACATGACCTCTTTTAGAGGTCATGGGTTTTGGACATGTAACCACTTTGGTCATATGACTAGGTTAAGATGTTTTGATATGACTCACAGTTGTGAGTCAGATGTGGCACGTGACTCGAGGNTAGGTTAAGATGTTTTGATATGACTCACAGTTGTGAGTCAGATGTGGCACGTGACTCGAGGAGTGAGTCACAAGGGTGTGAAGGCCAACTATATAAGGAGGCCATTAGGGCCGAGCAGATAGGGAGGCTTCGACAATGTCTCAGCCCCGATCCTCTGCAACAGACTCGCCACCAAGGCAGTCAACCCTTACATGGTCTCGTGGATAAGGTCCTTCCTCCACGGCCGCTCTTGCCGCCTGATCTTCCAAGGCGCACCCCAGGTTTTCTCACCAGTCTCCGTCGGTACCCCTCAAGGCTCCCCGATCTCCCCCCTTCTTTTCGTCATTTATGTCTCAACCCTTCACTTCCCGGTCCCTAGGGGCCTCATCCTATCCTACGTGGACGACTTCGCAGTCACAGTAGCATCGAACTCCTACCGGAGAAACATTAAAAGGCTGCAGGGCATCACCAGCACACTCCAGCGGAAGGCTGGCAAACTGGGTGTGTCCTTCTCAATCCCGAAGACCGAGCTCATGCACTGGGAGACCCCCTCGCAGAAAGTCCCCCCGCCCCAAATCCCGGTCAGGCTGGACGACCTTGTTTTCCGCCCCTCTAAACTAGTTCGTTGGCTCGGTTATTGGTTCGAGCCCTCCTCCACCTCGGGTACTAGGGGTACCACCTCCCATTTCGTCAGAAGACTTGGACGGGCCCAGGGAGCCTTCACCACCATCAAAAGACTGTCCAGGCCGGGTAAAGGCCTTCCTCCATACCTCTGCCATCGACTGGCATAATCCTTGATCTCCCCGATCCTCCTCTACGGAGCTGACCTCTTCTCACCGAGCCTTACCCTTCTTGACCGCATGTCGGTCTACTGGAGGTCGGTCCAGAGATGGGTCACGAACTGTTTTTCCTGGACACCTGTCGGCATCCCAGCTTGCAAATCAGCCCTCCCCCCGATGCCCCTCTTGCGGCGTCACCGCCAAAGACTTGCGGCCATTAGAATGGTCTGCCTCCCGCCTGAGGCCAACCCGGCAACCGCCAGGCTCCACCCCACGTTCCCATCCTCGTCCCCCTTCAGGGCCCTCGACGACCATCGCCACTTTACGCGAGGTCTGACGTCGGTCTATGCCCCCCTCTCATGGAGGACGTCTGTCCCCTCCCCGCCTATAAGAAAACACCTCCCGATCGATGCCATTGCCCATCGGACCCTCCCCTTCCTCCCCGCTTCTGGCCCTCTACCGGTGGCCGCCCCCGACCTCCTCCCACCTGCAGGTCTCC
>JACCEG010000015.1:697068-747078 GCA_014065205.1 Tuber brumale
ACTGCGAGTCCCGCAAGGAACCTAGGGAGCGCCACCTCCAAGGCCTCACTTCGGTCGATTGGGACAGCCCACTCTGGATAAGCCCCTCCATCCTCAACGCCCTCGCTAGATACATAAATGTCACAGCGACGGGTTTCCCACCAGGCATGCCCCCGGCAGAAAGGGACCACCTGCTCGACCAGGACGCTGAAGCGTCTGCACTTCCAATCGACGGCTTCGCCCCCTAGGGACACAAGGCCTTTACCCGTTATGTTTCTTTACTTGTTTGGAGAAGTATTTTTCGTTATGATTATGCGCTTTGTTGTTTTATTTCCTTAGGGATTTCGTGTCGGCTATCGGACACATCTGGCAGGTTTTTATAGTTTGGTGCGATGATTTCTTTTGTTACTTGCGAGTTTTTGAGATTAAGGTTTTGTTTATGCCATAGCTAGCGCTGCATGCAAGTTCTTGTACCATAAATCAACGAATACATGATGATAAAAAAAGAAAAAAGAAAAAAAAGGCCGCGCAGATAGGGGACGGCTCGGGTAGCCCCATCCAGAAAGGGTAAGGAGAGGGCACCGGCCGACTCCGAACCCACCCTTGCCAACGAGCTCACCCCACTCTACGAGGGTGGGGGTGATGCACACTTCCCCTCCTACAGTACCAAAGACCAGAAGTGGTATGGCAACCCCGCTGCCTATGCGGCCAAGTTCCCGCGCTCCTGGGAGGCTCAGGCCTTCAGGGACGGAAAATACCCTCCTGTCTCCGAGTTCCACGCAAATCCAAAATCATCGGCCCAACCCGGCCCCTCCTCCTACGCTCAGGCTGCTTCTTCTGGACAGAAAAGGAAGGGCAAGTCGAGCAAAGGCAAGAACGCCCCGTCTGCTGCCCAGGTTGCGTCTGGCACGGCCGAGCCCGCCCCGACCAGGGGCCCAAAGATCCTTCCAGCAGCCGAGAGACGTTTCTTCGCCCCTCGCTCGTCCCCTTTCCTCCACCAACAAGCCGAACGCATTGCTGCCTCCTTCCCAGATTCCGCCGCCTCGGTCTTAAGAGAGGCCGGCTGCAACCTCACGTTATCCTTCTCTGCCCGGGTAAACGACTGAAGAGCAGTTACTCTCCTCGCTCTCTCACCCTTTATTCCCTCCACATCGTACGCCTCCTAGTACGAAGCACTCTCTGCGAAACTTAATCAATCCTTCCCCATCGGTGACTCGCCCTGGCTTCCCTTCCGCCCGGTACCAAACGAGGTGCAACTTGCTGTTCACTCCCTTCCCGTTGCATACCTCCCTGAAGACGACGGCGACCTGTTCCAGTCTCTGTCCAACACCATCCTCAACGTCAAGAACGTCCCAATCCTCTCTGCCCGATACCTCAACCCCGACCGCAGTTCCCGAGTCCAAAAAAAGGCAACCTCGGTAGTGGTCACGGTGGCCCGAGAAAATGAGGCCACAATGTTGGGCAACTCTTACCTTTACTCCTCTCGATGTAAGATCGAGAGAGCATACTCGGCTAATGGCCTCACTCAATGCCGTAACCGTCATGAATACGGACACCACTCAGCTAGATGCAAGGTTGACCATCCGGTATGCCCCATCTGCGCCCTCTCGCACAGAAAAGAGGCACACAGATGCCAGAACCCCACCTGCCCAAAGGGCGGCAACCTCAGAGGAGTCGCCAACTGCTGCCCGACCTCTCCCCCGCTCTGCGCCGTTTGTAAAGGCCCCCACCCGGCCTTGGCTCGAGGCTGCCCATCGAGACCCGCCCCCCCTACTCTCCGCAGGGAACCCCCTCTATCGCAGGATGAGGAACGAATGGACACGTTGAACGACTCCGGCGAGGGTCCTTCAACTGGTACACGACCCCTCCTACCCCTCATCGATTTTGAAACACTCTGTCCTAGGCGGGGTGATGCCCCCCCAACACGTCCCCCCACAAACGTTCCGAAACCCCAAGGAGGCGCCCTGCCCAACCCCGCATGGCAGGCGACTCCCACTCCTATCCCACAGTCTGAGACGCCGGAAGGCGTGTAATGGCTGGTCGCACCTCCCCTGTGAGTTCCGTGCTGGCGACGGACTCCAATAATTTTATTTCCGTTCTGCAACACAACTGCTTGGGAAGCTGGGATGTGTTCCTCTCCTTGTTTAATTCCTTTTCTTTGTTGGATTCCCCCCCCACCCTTGTTGCTCTCCAAGACCCCCCGCTGTATAGGGGCAGGCCCCCTGCGTTCGCAAACTTCAATCCTTTTTTGCCCCCCTGCCCTAACGGTGGCAAGCCCAAAGTGGCATGCTACCTCAACCTCCCCGCCACGCAACAGTTCTCAGTTCTTCCCGTGTTCTCCGAGGCTAGGGACTGGATGGCGATGGACTTCTTTTCGTCGGTTGGAATTTTTGATTCCTTTACAACCAAGTTCCGTTTGATAAACCTCTACAACACCTGGGACGGCTCCCCCTTCAAAAGGACCATCTCGCCTGATGCTGCGTTTCCTTCCACACCCTCCCCCACGCTGGTTTTAGGAGATTTCAACATCTACCACCCCTCAGCTGACCCGGGTCGTCTCTTCTCGATCCAAGACCTTGGGACATCCTCCCCATTTTTTGAAAAAGCTGCCGGTGAAGGCTTCTGCCTCCTAAACGTGCCCGGTACCCTCACCTACTTCCCCTTTGATTCAAACCTCCGTCCCTCGGTGATAGACTTGGCGTTCGCGAATGCCCCCCTCTCGCCTAACTTCCGCTCCTGGGGCACACCCCTTCCTCCAACGGGCTCAGACCATGTCCCGATTCTTATCACGCTCTCGGAGCCCTTGGCTCGGCCCCCGCCCCCCTCCCCATTGTGGACGAAGACCGACTGGCCCACCCTCGAGGAAGGCCTGAAGAACAGGACGTTTCACCCCCCCCCTCCGCTCCCTACGCCAAGGACGCTGTCAATCTCGTTTGATACAGCCCTAGACAGGATAAGATCCCAACTCAAAAACCACACCCCAAACAAGAGACCCTACCATAAATCAAAGCCATGGTGGACCCCCAACCTAAAGGCACCAAGATCAGCTTTCCACTCCTCAGTCCGGGCGGCCCGTAGGGACCCCCTCCCATCATCCAAGGAGCTATGCAAGAAAACGCGCCTCCTGTACTTCAAGGCCATCAAAAAAGCCAAGAATGACTACTGGAAGAACTTCCTGCAAACAGCTAGCCCACAGTCCCTCTGGACGGCGAAGAGGTTCTCGTTCGGAAAACCACCAGACAGGTTCCCTCAGATCCCGGGGGCGGAGAGCCCCAAAGAGATCCACAAAGCCCTCCTCGAACACTTCTTTCCCGAGAAGAGGTCCTCTCCTCCCCCTCGCATCCTACGAGAATTTAAAGACGTCCCGGAGCTGTCGGCTGAGGAAATATGAACGGCGCTGCGGAAGTCCTCCTCGTCCTCTGCCCCTGGTCCAGACCAGATACCCTACTCAGTCTGGAAGAAGGTCCACATGATCAACCCGGACATCCTCACATCCCTCCTGGGCCCCCTGGTTAGATATGGGCACCACCCCCCCTCCCTGAAAAAGGCCAGCGGCATTGCGCTCGACAAACCTGGCAAACCCTCATACGACACCCCCTCATCGTTCTGAATCATCGTCCTCCTTGAGACTGTCTCTAAGATCCTCGAGAGGGTGATGGCAAACCGGCTCTCGGCCCTGGCTCGTTTCCTAGCCCTCCTCTCCCCCAACCAAACTGGCTCCCTTCCTGGTTTCAGCACCTTCGACGCGGCAGCCACCCTCCCCCACGAGGTCCAACTGTTCATGCGCCCCAAGCCCAAGGTCGCGACCCTCTTCCTGGACATCAAGGGTGGCTTCGACAACGTCTCGGCCCCGATCCTCTGCAACAGACTAGCAACCAAAGCGGTCAATCCCTACAGGGTTTCGTGGATAAGATCCTTCCTACACGGCCGCTCCTGCCGCCTGGTCTCTCCAGGCGCGCCCCAGATCTTTTCGCCCATCTCCGTCGGCACCCCACAAGGCTCCCCGATCTCCCCCCTTCTTTTTGTCATCTACGTCTCAACCCTCCACTTCTCGGTTTCTAGGGGACTCATCCTTTCTTGTGTGGACGACTTCGCGCTCACAGTCGCCTCAAGCTCTTACCGTAGGAACATCCAAAGGCTGCAACGCATCACCAAAGTACTCCAGCGGAAGGCTGGCAGGCTGGGGGTGTTCTTCTCGATCCTGAAAACAGAACTCATGCATTGGGAGACTCCCTCTTAGAAAGTCCCCCCACCCCAAATCCCAGTCCGGCTGGACGACCTAGTCTTCCGCCCCTCTAAGCTTATACGATGGCTCGGTTATTGGTTGGAGCCCTCCTCAACGTCAGGCACAAGGGGAACCACGTCCCACTTCGTCAGGAGACTAGGACTGGCCCAAGGAGCCTTCTCCACCATCAAGGGAGTGTCTGCGGCGGGCAAAGGCCTCCCTCCTTACCTCTGCCATTGTCTGGCATCGTCGTTGATCTCCCCGATCCTCCTCTACGGAGCTGACCTCTTCTCACCCAGCCTTACCCTCCTTGAGTGCATGTCGGTCTTCTGGAGGGCGGTCCAGAGGTGGGTCACGAACTGCTTCTCCTCCACGCCAGTCGGCATCCTAGCCNCTGCTTCTCCTCCACGCCAGTCGGCATCCTAGCCTGTGAGTCGACACTGCCCCCGATGCCAGTCCTGGTGTGCCACCGCCAAAGGCTTGCAGCAATAAGACTGGTCTGCCTCCCGGCGGAGGCAAACCCAGCGACTGCCAGGCTTCACCCCACATTCCCTACCTCATCCCCCTTCAGGGCCCTTGACGACCACCGCCACCACACGCGCGGCCTGACTTCGGTCTATGCTCCCCTATCTTGGAAGACCGAAGTCCCTTCCCCACCTATAAGAAAGCACCTCCCGATCGATGCTATCGCCCATCGTACCCTCCCCTTTATCCCAGTCTCCGGCCCCCTGCCAGTGGCCTCCATCGACCTCCGCCCGCCTACCTTTCTCCCGATTGGACCAGACACTCCCTCCTACAGGTCGATCAAGCTCAAGATAAGATCGGCCCTAGTCAAAGACTGGAATGACCAGTTCCCACCGCCCCCTACCTACTCCTACCCCATATCCCTTTCGCCCCACCCGTTTATGGGGCTTGGAAGGTTCATGGCGGGAAGGATCCACCAGATGCGCTCCGGCAAGAGCTACCTTGCTGCACACCCGTCGTGGTTCACAAAAGACCACTCTCCCCTGTGCCCGTTATGCGAGGAGGACGAAGAGGACTTCACCCACGCCATCCTATCCTGCGGGTCCCGCAAGCAACCCCGTGAGCGCCACCTCCAGGGCCTCACTGCGGTAGATTGGGACAGCCCCCTCTGGTCAAACCCCTGCGCGCTCAACTCCCTCGCTAGATACATAAACGTCACAGCGACGGGTTTCCCGCCAGGAATGCCCCCGGCAGAAAGAGACCCCCAGTACGACCCTGGCGCCGACGCGCCTGCTCTTCCGATCCACGGCTTCGTTCCCTGAGATGGAACCCGCCCCCGCCGGTTGTTCTTTCTTTTGCTTTGCTTGAGGATTATTTTTCGTTATGAGTATGCGTTTTGTTGTTTTATTTCCTTAGGGATTTGGTGTCGGCTATCGGACACATTTAGGAGGTTTTTATAGTTTGGTGCGCGAGTTCTTTTGTTACTTCCGAGTTTTTGAGATTCAGGTTTTGTTTATGCCATAGCTAGCGCGGCATGCAAGTTCTTGTACCATAAATTAATGAATACATGAAGATAAGAAAAAAAAAAAGAAAAAAGAAAAAAAAAGAAAGAGAAGCCGAGCAGATAGGGCATCCTGCGTCTACTCTACACACCGGGCGATTGAAATCAACCCTCAACGCCAGGTACTCACGAACCATCCACCCCCCCTCTCCTCCCATGATGGCTACGGCCTGGGAGTGATGGCCATCTCCCCCCTCTTCCCACTGCCATCGCTTGCTCTTGTTACGCGGCGTGGCTTTCCTCCCTCTGGGTTCCGGTACTGCCTTTCTGCTGCCCGTTCTCGCCCCTTTCCTCGCTTGGCGAGGCCCCTCCTCAAGGTCGGCGACCGCTCGCTTCCCATGCTTCAGACGGCTGGGAACACGGTTTCTGCAGTACGCGAGGAATACTCTACAGGCCTGATGGTCGACCTCGCTCCTCTCCTTCCTTGGGAACCTCTCTTCTTCGTTTCCATTTGGCGTTGGCTGTGGTGGATGCCTGTCTCCCTTTGTGCGCGAGCACCGCGGGGGAACGCCTCGGCTAGTAACTTCAGTGCCTGTCTCGCTTGGAGATTTGGCCATACCCTCCTAGTCTTACGGTTCAAGTTGGGACTACTTTTGTTGGAGACCGCCTAGCAAGACACGAACACGATTACCGATAGTCGACACTGTCGCGTTCGGTTTCTGGCGCGTTCTGGCAGTTGGATCGGCTTGCACCCTACTGCTACACCCTCCCTCGGCTAGCACCCTACTGCTCCGCCCTCTCCCGCCGCAGCCCACAGGCGGCTCCCTTTCTCGGTTGTGTCGCGTTCCGGGATAACCTCTCTGGTTTTCTGCTGCCAGCGCGTATATCTGGCTTGGTTGTTGTGGGGCTCACCCTGGTGCGATTTTTCCTTTGTGCTTTTTGAGATGTCCTGGGCGGTTACCTTCTTATGTTTTCCTGCTTTCTTCTTAGTTAGGCTTCTCCTATTCTCTGAGTTCGCTTGCGAGGTAGAGACGGGTTTTTCTTTGGGGCGAGATGTGCGGTTAGGCCCACACCAGAGGGTCTTGGAGATACGGTCGGGCCGGGCGGGGGGACGACTGGGGATTGTTTATGCCATAGCTAGCGCTGCATGCAAGTTCTTGTACCCTAAATAACAACGAATACATGAAGATAAAAAAAAGAAGAAAAAAAGAAAAAAAAAGAAAAAGGCCATGAAGATAGGGCATCCTCCGTCTCATCTACACACCCGGCGCCTGAAATCAACCCTCAACGCTAGGTACTCACGAACCATCCACCCCCCCTCTCCTCCTACGATGGCTTCGGCCTAGGAGTGATGGCCATCTCCCTCCTGTCCTCACTGCCCTCTTCTCCCCTTTTACGCGTCGAGGCATTCATCCCTCTGGGTTCAGGTACTGACTTTCTGCTGCCCGTTCTCGCCCCTTTCCACGCTTAGGGAGGCCACTCCTCACGGTCGGCGACCGCTCGCTTCCCATGCTTCAGACGGCTGGGAACACGGTTTCTGCGGTACGCGAGGGCTACTCTTTAGGTCTGATGGTCGACCTCGCTCCTCTCCTTCTTCGGGGACCTCTCTTTTTCCTTTCCGTTTGGCGTTGGCTGTGGTGGACGCCCATCTCCCTATGTGCAAGCTCACCGTGGGGCAACGCCTCGGCTAGTAACTTCGGGGTCTGTCTCGCTCGGAGACCCGGCCATACCCTCCTAGTCTTACGGTTCAAGTTGGGACTACTGTTGTTGGAGACCGCCTAGCAAGACACGCACACGATTACCGATAGTCGACACGGTCGCGCTCGGTTTCTGGCCTGTTCTGGCGGTTGGATCGGCTTGCACCCTACTGCTTCACCCTCCCTTGGCTAGCACCCTACTGCTCCATCCTTTCCTGCCGTCGCCCACAGGCGGCTCCCTTTCTCGGTTGCGTCGTGGTCCCGCATAACTTCAATGCTTTTCTGCTGCCTGCGCGTATATCTGGCTTGGTTGTTTGTGGGACTCACCCTGGTGCGATTTTTCCTTTGTTTGTTTTTGCGATGTTCCCGGCGCTTACCTTCCTATGTTTTCCTGCTTTCTTCTTAGTTAGGCTTCTCCTATTCTCTGAGTTCCCTTGTGAGGTAGGGACGGGTTTTTCTTTGGGGCGCTATGTGGGGTTAGGCCCATACCAGAGGGTCTTGGAGATACGGTCGGGCCGGGCGGGAGGAGGAATGGGGATTGTTTATGCCATAGCTAGCGCTGCATGCAAGCTCTTGTACCCTAAATAACAACACATCCATGAAGATTAAAAAAAAAAAAGAGAAAAAAAAAAAAAGAATAAAAAAAAGGCCTAGCAGATAGGGAATACCCTACTCAGTCTGGAAGAAGGTCCCTCTGATTAACCCGAGCATCCTCCCCTCCCTCTTGAGTCCCCTGGTCAGGTATCGGTACCACCCTCCTTCCCTAAAAAAGGCCAACGGCATAGTGCTGGACAAACCTGGTAAACCCTCCTACGACACCCCCGCGTCATTCCGCATCATCGTCCTCCTGAGAGACTGTTTCACAGATTCTGGAGAGGGTGATGGCAAACCGGCTTTCAGCGCTGGATCGCTTCCTGGGCGTCCTCTCCCCCCACCAGACTGGCTCCCTACCTGGTCTGAGTACCTTCGACGCGGCGGCTACCCTCTCCCATGATGTCCAGCTGTTTAAGCGCCCCTAGCTCAAGGTCTCGACCCTCTTCCTGGACATCAAATGACGCTTCCACAATGTCTTAGCCCCGATACTTGGCAACAGACTGGCCACCAAGGCGGTGAATCCCTACATGGCCTCGTGGATAAGGTCCTTCCTCCACGGCCGTACCTGCCGCCTGGTCTTCCAAGGTGCGCCGCAAATCTTGTCACGCGGCTTGGTTGGTACCCCTCCAGGCTCCCCGATCTCCCCCCTCCTCTTTGTTATTTACGTCTCCACCCTCCACTTCTCGGTCCCCAGGGGCCTCATCCTATCATACGTGGACGACTTCGCGGTCACGGTTGCCTCGGGCTCTTGCCGAAGGAATATCCAGAGACTGCAAGGCATCACCAAGATCCTGCAGCAGAAGGCTGGCAGGCTCGGTGTGTCCATCTCGATCCCGAAAACAGAACTCATGCACTGCGAGACCCCCTCTCAGAAAGTCCCCCCACCCCGTATCCCAGTCCGGCTGGACAACCTCGTCTTCAGCCCCTCTGAACTAATACGATGGCTCGGTTATTGGTTCGAGCCCTCCTCCACTTCAGGCACAAGGGGTAACACGTCCCACTTCGTTAGGAGGCTCGGACTGGCCCAAGGCGCCTTCGCCACTATCAAGAGACTATCTAGACCCAGTAAGGGCCTTCCTCCCTACCACTGCCACTGCCTGGCAACATCCTTGATCTCCCCGCTACTCCTTTATGGTGCGGACCTCTTCTCCGCAAGTCTTACTCTCCTCGACCGCACGTCGGCTTTCTGGAGGGCTGTCCAGAGGTGGGTCACGAACTGCTTCTCCTCGACACCTAT
This sequence comes from Tuber brumale, assembly GCA_014065205.1. Taxonomy (NCBI): domain Eukaryota; kingdom Fungi; phylum Ascomycota; class Pezizomycetes; order Pezizales; family Tuberaceae; genus Tuber; species Tuber brumale. The sequence continues at coordinate 706,266 of JACCEG010000015.1, forward strand.
CGCCACCCTTGCTTGCGAATCAGCCCGGCCCCCCATGCCACTCCTGTTACGCTACCGCCAGAGACTTGCAGCCATAAGGCTGGTCTGCCTCCCACTGGAAGCCAACCCAGTAACTGCTAGGCTCTACCCCACATTCCCAACTTCGTCCCGCTTCAGGGCTCTTGACAACCACCGCCACCACACGCGAGGCCTGACGTCGGTCTATGCTCCCCTTTCATGGAGATCGGCTGTCCCCTCCCCGCCTATAAGAAAACACCTTCCAATTGATGCTATTGCTCATCGAACCCTCTCCGTCATCCCCATTCCTGACCCTCTACCGGTGGCCTCCCCCGACCTCCTCCCGCCTGCCTGCCTTCCAATTGGAATAGGCACCCCCTCCTGCAAGTCAATCAAGCTTAAAATCAGATCGGCGCTAGTCAAAGACTGAAACGACCAATTCCCGCCGCCCCCGCGCTACCCTTACCCAGTGTCCCTAAGACCCCACCCTTTTATGGGGCTCAGTAGGTTCATGGCGGGAAGGATCCACCAGATGCACTCAGGCAAGAGTTACCTCGCTGCCTACCCATTGTGGTTCACTGAAGACCCCTCTCCCCTCTGCCCACGTTGCGAGGAAGACGAAGAAGACTTCACCCACGCCATCCTGTCCTGCGAGTCCCGCAAGGAACCTCGCGAGCGCCACCTCCAAGGACTCACTTCGTTAGATAGGGACAGCCCCTTCTGGGCGAACCCCCCCACCCTCAACTCCCTCGCTAGGTACATAAACGTCACAGCGACAGGTTTCCCACCAGGCATGGCCCCGGCTGCAAGGGACCCTCAACGCCCCCCGGACCCGGACGCCTCTGCTCTACCGATCCACGGTTTCGCTCCGGGAGAAGGGAACGGCCTCCGCCTGTTATGCTTTTCTTGCTTGGCTAGGAGGTTATTTTTCGTCATGATTATGCGCTTTATTGTTTTATTTCCTTAGGGATTTTGTGTCTGCTATCGGACACGCTTAGGAGGATTTTGTGATTTGGTGCGAGAGTTCTTTTCTTGTGGGCTTTTGAGATTAAGGTTTTGTTTATGCCATAGCTAGCGCTGCATGCAAGTTCTTGTACCGTAAATCAATGAATACATGAAGATAAAAAAAAGAAAAAAAAGAAAAAAGAAGGCAACGCAAATAGGGCATCCTCCGTCTCCTCTACACACGTGGCAATTGAAATCAACCCTCATCGTTGGGTACACACAAACCATCCGCCCCCCCTCTCCTCCCACGATGGCTTCGGCCTAGGAGTGACGGCCATCTCCCCCTTTCCCACTGCCATCGCTTGCTCTTTCACGAGGCGTGGCTTTCCTCTCTCTGGGTTCCGGTACTGCCTTTCTGCTGCCCATTCTCGCCCCTTTCCTCCATTTGCGGGGCTCCTCCTCACGGTTGGCGGCTGGTCGCTTACCATGCTTCAGACGGCTGGGAACACGGTTTCTGCAGTACGCGAGGGCTACTCTCGAGGCCTGATGGTCAACCTCGCTGCTCTCCTTCCTCGGGGACCTCTCTTCTTCGTTTCCGTTCGGCGTTGGCTGTGGTGGACGCCTCTCTCCCTTTGTGCACGCTCACCGTGGGAGAACGCCTCCGCTAGTAACTTCCGGGTCTGTCTTGCTTGGAGATTTGGCCATACCCTCCTAGTCTTACGGTTCAAGTTGGGGCTACTCTTGTCGGAGACCGCCTAGCAAGACACGAACACGAGTACGGACAGTTGACACAGTCGCGTTTGGTTACTGGCCCGTTCCGGCGGTTGGATCGGCTTGCACCCTACTGCTACACCCTCCCTCGGCTAGTACCCTACTGCTCCACCCTCCCCTGCCGTCACCCACCGGCGGCTCCCTTTCCCGGTTATGTCGCGTTCTGGGATAACTTCTACCGCTTTCTGCTGCCAGCGCATATATCTGGCTTTGTTGTTTGTGGGGATCACCCTGTTGCGATTTTTTCTTTTGTTTTTTCTGAGATGTTCCCGGCGGTTACCCTCCTATGTTTTCCTGCTTTCTTCTTAGTTAGGCTTCTCCTATTCTCTGAGTTCCCTTGCGAGGTGGGGACGGGTTTTTCTTCGGGGCGAGATGTGCGGTTAGGCCCATACCAGCGGGTCTTGAAGATACGGTCGGGCCGGCCGGGAGGAGGAAAGGGGATTGTTTATGCCATGGCTAGCGCTGCATGCAAGTTCTTGTATCCTAAATAACAAAAAATACGTGAAGATAAAAAAAAAAGAAAAAAAACAAAAAAAACAAAAAAAAGGCCCAACCGATAGGGCATCCTCTGTCTCCTCTATTTTCCTCACACTTGAAATCAACCTTCAACACTTGGCATCTCACGAACCATCCACCCCCCCCCTCTCCTCCCATGATGGCTATGGTCTAGGAGTGACGGCCATCCACCTTCTCCCACTGTCTTCTTCTGCCTTTTACATGTTGAGGCTTTCCTCTCTCAGGGTTCCGGTATGCCTTTCGTGTGGCCTGTCCCCGCCCCTCTCCTCGCTTAGCGAGACCCCTCCACACGGTCAGCGACCACTTGCTTCCCACGCTTCAGATGGCTGGAAACATGGTTTGCGGTACGCGAGAGCTCTCCAACAGGCCATCAGGTCGATTTCACTCCACCCCGTCGTGGGCTTCGCCGGTAGTATCCTATCCACTAAGTGACGCTATCTCTCGTAGAACAAGGGACTACATGAGAGATGCGGTAAGATCGCTTGCCTTCTTCCCCTGGGGACCGCCTAGTCGGACACGAACACGCTTACCGTGAGTTGATCCGGTCACGTTCGGTTTCCGACCTCTCCTGATGGTTGGATCGGCTTGTACCCTACTGGGCACCCCCACTGTTCTTGTACCCTACTGCTACCCCGCCTTACCTTGACGCCATTTTGGCATCTCTACCGGGCTTCCCAGTAGAGATGGCACCAGTCCCTGTGTCCTGCCAAGGATTTCTTTTTCCTTGGCCCGGGCTTTTCTCTCTTCCGTTCCTCGCCTGCTTTGTCCGGTCTATCTCTTAGGTGTAGACGCTTTTGTCGTAGGTGGCACTGATCGGCCCCATTAACACTGTTTTGGGTGGCTCTTGTTTTGGGATTCAACCACTGTCGGGTTGTAGGGTTTCTTTTGTTCTGATGGCCTTGGGTGGCTTTTCCTTACAGTCTTTACTGTTTATTTATGCTACAAGTTGCGGGGCGCGTGAGCTTTTCCACTGCTGGGAGTGCTAGAGTTGTTGGCTCTAGGCAAGACCCTTCTGCATTCAAGTCGCGGGGCCCAAGGGCTGGGCACCTGGTTGCCAGTATTGATGGACTTCATGATGGTTTTTCTTCTGGCTGTTTCGGGCTGCAGTAGGGGAGGAGGTTTCTTGCGTTGGCCATAGCTAGAGCTGCATGTTGACGGTGTACCTTAAACTCAGAACAAAATTGATGACAAAAACAAAAAAAAGAGAAAATGGCCATGTAGATAGGGCTCTTCATGCTTGGTTCCAAGTTATATCATTTTTTATTACTTCATGCTTTTATGAATATAAAACCTTTACGCTCTTTACCAATATCTACCTACGACATGAGGACTCTGCTCTAAGAGTTGAGTTGAAGAATGAGTACAATCGGCGATAAGGATCACAGACACGAGAGTCCCTTCCACCTTATCGCAGATATAGGTCTAAGAACTATCATCGAGACAGAACAAGAGAAGTATCATCTACCTGTTGCTGAGAACTGACACTGGTTAGGGATTGTAACAATTCCCCCAGGTCTATCTGTTACTTGAGGTGCTGGTAGATCATCTTAACTCTAACACCCCTGGCAGTCAAAATACAGTCAATCCTTCTGAGAGGTACTAGGACTCTCAAAACTCTGGCATACAATCCATCAATATTGGAGTAATTTAATACTGTAAATTCAATACCAGAGATATGAGGTACTCGCTAGTTTACACTTTCATAGTCAGGCAATGTCTGGACTAACATCCTCTACTTGACCCATATACGGACATCATAGATTGACTGCTAAATACGAATACTACATACCTGGTGTAGTTGTGCAGGCAATGCATGTCAATCTAGTTTCTTAGGTAAGTCAAAATTCAAACATTACTTCTTGTGGGGATGTTAACTAACCTAGTTGAATATTTGCCAGGTGTGGAAGTCCTGGAATACCAGGCTCATAAACAGGACATATTTAAATTGTAGGAGGTGGATAGTGGTTTCCATCATGTGGATCTTCTTCGGCAGTTGGAACATCTTTGGCAGCTGATTTCTGAGCCCAATAGATATTCATTATTACAGCTGAATACAGGTCCCGGTCATCTGTATCTTTTGCGACAGCCAGGACTCCATTCTGGCCTGTTTCCAGAACATGATGTATTTAGGTTGTAAGAGTTCAATCGAGGTCCCCTTAATGGGGGTCTCCTTCAGCAGCTAGAACCTCACCTACAGCTGTTTTCCACATTAAATGTCTATTCATTGTTGACATTGAACCGAGGTTCCCATTGACTGTGTCCCATTTATCAGCCAGCTCTAGGTTTGCTTCTATTATCTGAACCTGATGTTTATCGTTTATGAGAGTTGTAGGAAGACCCTCATTACCATGATCCTCTTCAGCAGCGGAGATACATTTTACTACTGATTCTGGAACCTCATGTCTCCTATTTGTAAGAGGTGTATGAAGGCCCCCATTGTCTGTATCCTCTTCACCATCTTCCTCATCATGGTTATTCCGCTCAACTTGGTCATTTGGGCCATCATTACTAGTAGGAAACTCTACCCATAGATTTGTTAATGCTGGAGCTAGTAGTATGTTGACAGCCCATTGGGCAAGGATGTCTAGGGACATCAACATCTACTCAACAAGTACATCTACGGCGACATTTTCCTGCGTGTTCTCTACATGTTTATAAGTCAATTCCTTCCGGAGACTGTCAGTTACCTTCTTGCCCCAGTCTTTAATCAGTGCAATGATTGCCTCCTTGATCTGCTGCCTCCGAGTCACATCATTGACTCCCGCCTTGTTATGAGCATTGTAGGCCAAGTGCAAGCTTCCAATGCTGTGGAATATCTCTGTAACATCTTCCTTCTAGAAGCCATTGATCTTTGTATTGTTTCTTGTCAACATTTGGCCTTTACAGTATTTCGCCTATCGTCCCAGAGCTGGCTCTCGAAATTATTTTGATTGAAGTAAAGCCGCATCTAACACTGGCACTTTTTTTGATTACCCGTCTGGGCTACTATAACGGCAGCAATTAGACTACTAGGGAAAGTTGCTACCGATGCCTCAGTGAAGCGATGTATCTCTTTGGAAGAATTGGCATGTGAACATGCTGCCTATTATTGTTGAGGTGCATCCCCCCTGGTTTATTACAAGTATCAATATTGTACGCACTATAGATATTGTAAATAGTATGTATGTAGTAGATATTATTTCTAGCAAGGCTTACTCAATTGTGTGCAATTTAGTTTAAATAATAAAGTACCTGGTGTCCTTTGACCTTTGAAAGCTTTTGAAAGTTTAATTGAAATTGAATGTTGAGATATTTATGACATCTCACACCCTTGAACATGAAGGTTGAAATACGGAGCGCTAAATAGAATTGACTACTAGTTGTGTCGCACATCATCCGAAGTCGACGCCACTTGCTATTACACTCTGTACACATTCTTTGTAGAATTCTGTGGCTACTTTCTATCACTTACATGTATCTCAATCATCTTGCAAGCTGAGTCCCTCAATTCAAATCAAATATTTATTTTGTTACCACAAGTACACCTCTGCTGTCTTATATCAGAGAAGAATCCAAACTGCGAATACAAACATCTGTATTCATCTCACTTTGGCTATTACAGCAGGCTTGCACTAACTTTGGTCATTATGACTCCCAATACAATGGATCGTCCAATTGTATCTTACTACACAGTAGTGATCAGGCTGATTCCAACTATGAATCAGATACCGATCCTGTTAGCAACCAAGCAGAGACAACTAATAACCATGTTACCTACAAGTTCAATGCTATGTATATCTAAAATGTGAATGTCCCTGCAATAACAAGAGTTTGAGGCTATTAGATAGCGATACGGAAACCTGTTGAAGACGTGAAAGAATATTTGGAAGAAAACCAAACTCTATCTGAAAATCGATAGGACCCTTTTGCTAGTATACAGTATTTCAAATATGTATCTTGATTCATACAAAGCAAGGTACTTAAGACATGAATTAAGGAATATTCTTTAAATGGCCTGTGTAATTCAGTGGATATTGGCTACACCTTGATTCATATACTATTGAACTACCTACCATTCTTAGATCCTTATAGTCCATATCCAGAATAGTTGCAAGGATTAGTTGAGGATGGGGAGAAAACTTCACCTTTCTTCTACCTTAGCATTGTGGACTGTATCTGATCTGTTTATCAGCCCAGGACAGATGAAGCTGATTTTCTTTTACATCCTGTCTCAGGAATACAATTTGAATCCAATCAGAGCATATGCTGAAAAGTATACCACATACTAGGGGTGGGATATTTAGGTATAGATTCAATGTAGTGTGCAACTTCTTTTTGTTATAATACATGCTAATTTATAGTAGGAAACTCTTCCACCTAGTATAACAGTCATTCCAATTATTGGGATATGGGATAACATGTACCTGAGCAACTTCTCATATGACCAAAAGGTGTGGCATATTTATATAACAATGGCAAATCTTCTCTTGACTAAGCATAAGAAACTGGGAATAATAGTTGTTCTTCCAGTTGCACTATTGTCTCTTCCTCTCAAATTTGCACAAACTACTACCATAAACGAACACTAGAAACAGAATAATGCCAACTTATTGCAAGGCATATTCCTGCTCCTATTTGACCCCTTTCGGGAGGCCACCCTCATAGATGTATCAATTGGCTATACTGATAAGAGAGCGTGCAACTCTATTCTTATCTTGGCCATGTAGATTGTGGACTATATGAAAAATGTCACACAGCAAAGAGGTTTTTTTTTTTTTTTCTTTTTTTTTTTTATCAATTTTGAATTTTTATTAAGCGGTAAAATATGAGCTATACAGCTCACACTAAGAGGCGCAAAAAAATCCCCACCCCAGCCGAGGCCCGGGAAGGCGATTGGAAAAACCCACTTTCCGCATGTTCTGGGTAGAAAAAACAGTCCCGGCAAGCGACCATGTCCGTCAAACACAACCAGAGGTGACCCACCCCCAAAAGCACCCTGAAGTGCAACGAAAGAAATCCAACAGTCAACAACTAATAAAGAAGAAACAAACAACCCCTGTAGACCTGCAACCCCAACCAGTTGGCCCATCCTCCAAACTGATCTCACTAATCCTTACCGGTACGGCGGGGGGAGGGGGCTAAACCTGGCCCTCTCTCCCAAACAGGAGTAATCCACTAGAGGCGCCGCAACCCCAATGAGAGGAGTGTATTGTAGGCGCAATTACGGACCCCGCCCTCTCAGAATAAGATGGGCAGCAGTAAGATGCCAGCTGGGGAGGTGAAGAGGCAGTACGGTGCCAGCTAGGTAGCAGTTGTTGAGGGTGCTAGCCAGTGTTGCTAAAGATAGTAGTAGACTACCAGCCAGGAACAAGTACAGCAACTCAAGCGTGAAGCAAGGGCAGGGAGGGACATCATGTGTTGCCCCATAGTTGAAGAAGAGTAACAGTAGGGTGACAGCCGATCCTGAGAGAAAAGTATAGCAGGAAGGGGGACCCAAATACTAAAGCTATCAGTAACCGTGTTGGTGTCCTGCTAGGAGGTCTCTTGGTCCAACCAAGAAGTGGCCGTGGCCCAACTATAGGAATGGGGGAGAGTGGCGAAATCGACCATGGCCTCTTGAGGAACCAGCTAGAGACTCCCTGAGGAGCATCCAGGTGGGACCATCATGATCGCGTACCTCCGACTGGATTCTCAGCCGTCTGCTAAGAGGAGATGAGGCATCCCGACTATAGCTCATGCTAAGCGAGGTGCCAGGCAAAAGCAGGGTAAAGTGAAGAGGTGACATCGTGAGACGCCACAAAAAACAACGGGGACCCCAAGGTGTACACCCAAGGAGAGACAGCAGCATGGATGATGCCCATAGGTAAGGGGAAATAGGAGTAGATAGCCTGTACCCCCTAGGACGGTGGGTGCAGGTAGGGAAAAGTGGTGATACTTTCTGGGTGTTGAGTGGTTCCCAATTAGGAAATAAATTTCAATCGCCGGAGGTGTAGAGGGGATGGAGGATGTCACACAGCAAAGAGTAAAATCCAATGTACGATCTAAACGTGAACTGCCTCTGCATATGTTACAATCAAATAGCTAGGAGAGGTATCCAGTCCAAGCCCATACAAGATATAGCTACCTTAAAACTAAAGTTTTGTAAGGGTTGTGGGCATCTATATTGGCTCTTGTCCATACCTCAATTGATACTCTTGGTATCCATATCAGGCAAAATTTATTTCCCAGACTTCCTCCTGTTTCTATTGTTGATCATTGCCATCCAGATTTGTTTCATTGAGTTCACCTGGGACTATTCAAGTATATGATGAATGAGGTTCAAGGGCTTTTGAACATACAAGGATGGCGGGAAGTATTTGACGAGGTATATAAAGCTTTACAACGATACAATGAATTCTTGATACCAAGAACAGCATACTGTGAGATTATGCAATCGCAAGGAAAGGAGATGATAACCTTGGAACATTACCTTTTAGGAGTTCTGATAGTTGCTTTGAGATACTCAGATAGTACCTAACAGTAACCTTTCAAATGTACACATGTATATATTCTATCATTAGTAGCATTTAGTCTGATTATGCAATATCGTAGTCATACTCCTGATACTATGATTATGTGAATCAATATCTGAATTGATTTCATACTACAAATGATATCTTCTTGGAGTTCAGGATGTTGTAGCCTATACAGGTAAAGATTCAGAAATATCAGATTAAGAAAATAAAATATCAAAGGTTGGCAGAGCAATTCCTCACTACATTCAAGTGGTACTATGCATGTGAGCTGTGTCAGGATGAAAAAAATTGACCAATGTATAGAATTGATCCATATAAAATTTCATCTTAATGTTATGAAGATGTATCTCCTTTCTCACCGTCCTGATCATTTGTACCTCTTTGGCAAGGTCCCAGAGTACTCTACAGAGTATTGTGAGCTAGCAAACAAGGAACACATCAAGGATTGCTGATAACTATTTAGTAAGAATGATACTACGAGACACATCTTATACAACTACAGGTGACACCCCCTTGATCAGAATATGACTTTGGAATCTTGATTGGCAATGACATCGTACTACTGGTATCTCTGCAAATGTCACATATCATTTAGACCAATGTGGGACCAACACTGCACTTGTACTTTGTTAGACTCTGATAGGAGATCATCAGCAAAAATCGAGTCTGGCATGCCGTGCATTTTGTGCATTTGACACACAGAATGCCATAATGTTAATCACTACTCAGGCTATGAGGTAGCATAGCAACCATACCGAGGATGCAATATTTGAAATACAGGATGCTGAAGACACAATCCAGTGTAGCCACCAACTCTACTGGCGATACCAGAGGCTACTAGGGGTAGCAACTAAATGTCAGAAGTGTATCCAGACATTGTACTGACATCTGCCAAATTACCGAATTCATAGGATATAAGAGTGTAACTCACACTACTGACCTAGGTCACAGTGGGAAATTTGCAATATCTGGTACTAAAAATAGTTTTTATTATAGTACTGGTATCCTACTAAAGCTAATATACACAAACAGAAAGGCTGGATAGTAATATAAAGAAATAGGAACTACAAGACCAGTAAAGGACATGACAGCCAGTAGCTCTGTGGATGTTGCCAACAGGCAGGCAATGTTTACACTATTGGAATACCAGCATTGAGTACACCAAGGTACAAAAGCATTGCATGCTTCGGTGCAAGCACTCTACAGGAATGTGGCATCAAATACATCACATAGTTAAAACCTGGCTAGAGAATATTACCTCTATAACAGCCTGTATCTCTAGGGATAGTGGCATCAACTAGGTATTCGTTACGCAGCAGGAAAGCTGGCATCACGTACATCTATGTGGTAAAGTGCCAGATGTTTCGTCGCAAGGGCTCTGTAGGAATCGGGTTTCAAGGACACTACTAAGTCAAAAACTCGCCCAAGACTGACACCACTACAAGTGTTAGGGGGACAGCAAACTCTAGTATAACTGAGAGACGTAGGAAGAATCTTTGGTCTGAGAATTGGTCGAGGAAGTCATGTGTCGATAAAATTGCTAAGGTGAAGATTTATAGTATGAAACAGTATTATATTGATAAGATCTCTTCCCCATTGCTTGATGATTTCGGTAGGACCCTGCAGGCACTTTGATATTTATATCCCGCATCTGAGTATTGGTGGACCACTTCTAACTACTATGCCTCCCCAGTACTGCTCTGGTTTTAATACATGAACATCCAGAATCTTTTAAGCGCGAGCACTGTTTGACCCGAAAACGTATCACACTTGTTCATGGTTACGGAATAGTAGTCCTCCGTTGAGATAACTGTGCTATTTGCTCTAACAAACCGTGGTCTTTGACTTAGTTAGCCACATAGACTATTATATTACTTTAGTCTTGTTGACTATTATTCCAGTAGTCTCCTCTGTCATGAAGTGACCAGTTTCACGTCAGACCACCCAGTACCAATCCCAAGCACAAGCCCAACGTGTTAGCATCTTTCAGGTCTTCGACTTATCTTGGTCTTTATGCCTGAGTGTGCTTTCCCTTGGTCCGCCTATCTCTGTAGAGAAGTCCTATTGCTAGGATGAACCAACCTACCGCTGATCTCAAAAGAGTATTGGTGAATTTGGTATGTTCTCAATAGCCTCTACTACTGGGACATCCCGTCGGAATATTTCGCGGAAAATGTCCTGTCACCTATGGTATATAATTAGGAAGCTCAATCCTTTTATGCCTATTATCTCAATGTGCCTGCGATGGAATTCTTCTATTTTACTTTTCGGATGTCACCAAAGGTCCTCCCCATATATCCTGTCCACAGCCTGCAGTCACACAGACAGGGATGGTATAGAAGGTGTTATGAAGTAGGCTTCATTGATGTGACATTTTAGTTGTAGGACGCAAGTCTTGAAATCTCGCTAATGCTGTGCAGGCACCACAAGGGGGCTGGAGGGTAGTGTTTGGCTTTGCAAAATCGCGGGTATCTGCACGGTTACCCTACTATGAGGTCTGTTCACTTTGTCTCAGATTTCCATGTACTTAACCACAACAGCCTGTATCTCCATAGATATTCTCGTCAATTAGACCTTCCTTATACCATTGGAAGTCTCATGTTAACTCCAACTCAGTGCCAAAGTACTGGATGCTGTGCCTCAACGGTTCCATAGGACTCTCGTGTCAAACTCAGTATTAAGTCAAAGGCTTACTAGAGAATACCACCTTTACAACAACGTTTATCTCTATAGATGTTAGCATTGAGTAGTGGTTCTTTGCACCATTGGATAGCTGGTTTCGAGTACGACTAGGTGCCAAAGTATGGGATGTTCTCTCACCAGCACAGTGTAGGAATCTGGTATCAAGCTCAGGACCATGTTAAAAGCACATTTCAAAATATGACCTCTACAACAGCCAGTATCTCTATGGGTATTGGCACCGATTAGACGTTCCATATAAAGTTGTAATTCTCATATCTAGTATGCCTAGGTATGATAGTGCTGGATGCTATACCACAAGTACTCACTCAGAATCTGGTGTCAAGGTTAGCATTAACTAAATGCCGTGCTAGAGAATGCCACTTTTACAACATGTACCTCTATGGTTATTGGGGTCGAGTAGACGTGATTTGCACTATTGGATGCTCCTATTGAGCGTGTTTAGGTCTCAAAGGGCTGGATGTTGTATCGCAAGGGCTCTGTGGGTATCTTACATCAAGGTTAGCCTTCAGTCAAAACCTCGTCAGAGAATACCACCGCCACAGCCGCCTGCATCTTCATGGATATTGGTATCCAGTAGACGATCTTTAAACAGTTGGAAAACCCATACTGAGTCCATATAGGTGCCAAAGTGGTAGAAACTGTACCCCCAGGACCCGGTAGGAATCTGGCATCGAGTTCAGCACTAAGTTAAAGTCTTGGCAGCTACTGGCTAGGCTATATCTTTATAAGTACTTGTGCCGGGTGGACGTCCCCTGCAGCTTTGGGAAGATGGCATTGGGTACAACCAGGCGCACATGGGCTGGACTTTGGGTCACAAGGACTTGGTAGGATTCAGTTATCAAAGCCAGCAATAAGTCAAAACCTGGCCTGAGAATACCACCTCTACAGCTGCCTGTACCTCTATAGATATTTGTGTTACCTTGATATTTCTCATACCATTGTACAGCCCACGTCGAGTACATCCAGGTGCCAAAGCACAAGATGCTGCACTATGAGGCCCCATTAGGAATCTGGCATAAGATTGTGTACTAAGTGAAAGGCTTGCTAAAGATCCACTAGATTCTAGCTCGGTGGGCATTCATGCTAAGTGGATGTCCTTAGTAACTTCAGAAGACCAGTGTCGTATATGTTAGGACGCCAAGGTATCCCATACTGCACTAAAACCGCTCTGTGGAATCTGACATCAATGTCAGCACTAAGTCATCAGCTGTTACGTTATCTAGCGGGTGTCAGTTCTTAGCAATGGGTAGACAATACTTTTCTTATTCTCTCGCGACAATAGTTCTTAGACTTAGGTCTACAATAAGGTGGGAGAGACTCTCATGTCTTTGATGCTCATCGCCTATCGTACTCTTTCTTCAACTCGAGTCTTGTATTAGAGTCCTTCTCGCGTAGGTAGGTATTCGTGAAGGGCGTAAAGGTTTTAAATATGTAAAAGCATAAAGTAATAAGTAAGGAAATAACTTAGAGCGAAGCGTGAAGAGCCTATCTACTCGGTCTNTTTTTTATCTTCATGTATTCGTTGTTATTTAGGGTACAAGAACTTGCATGCAGCGCTAGCTATGGCATAAACAATCCCCATTCCTCCTTCCAACTAGCCCGACCGTATCCCCAGGACCCTCTGGTATGGGCCAAACCGCACATCTCGCCCCAAAGAAAAACCCATCCCTACCTCGCAAGCGAACTCAGAGAATAGGAGAAGCCTAACTAAGAAGAAAGCAGGAAAACATGGGAAGGTAACCGCACGGAACATCACGGAAAAAACAAAAGAAAAACCGCAGCAGAATAAATCCCACAACAACCAAGCCAGAGATACGCGCTGGCAGCAGAAAACCGTAGAAGTTATCCCGGAACGCAACGTAACCGAGAAAGGGGGCCGCCTGTGGGCTGCGGAGGGAGAGGATGGAGCAGTAGGGTGCTAGCCGAGGGAGGGTGTAGCAGTAGGGTGCAAGCCGATCCAACCGACGGAACAGGAAGGAAACCGAACGCGACCGTATCAACTCTCGGTAATCGTGTTCGTGTCTGACTAGGCGCTTCCCAGCATCAGAAGGCAAACGTCTTACCGCGTCTCTCATGTAGTCCCTTGTTCTCAGAGAAATAGGGTCACTTAGTGGATGGGATACCACCGCTTAAGCCAACCGTGGGAAAGGGCGAGATCGACCCGTGGGCTTGTTGAAGAGTCCTCGCGTACCGCAAACCTTGTTCCCAGCCGTCTGAAGCATGGGAAGCGAACGGTCGCCGACCGTGTGGAGGGGCCTCGCTAAGCGAGGAAAGGGGGCGAGAACGGGTAGCAGAAAAGCAGTACCGGAACCCAGAGGGAGAAAAGCCTCGACGCGTAAAAGAGCAGAAGAGGGCAGTGAGGAGAGGAGGGAGATGGCCATCACTCCTAGGCTGAAGCCATCGTGGGAGGAGAGGGGGGGCGGATGGATCGTAAGCACCTGGCGTTGCGGGTTGATTTCCAGCGCCGGATGTGTAGAGGAGACGGAGGATGCCTATCTACTCGGTCCTGGTGACCTCCTTCTATAGTTGCCCTTCACGCCGTTGTGACTCATACTACCAGTCATGCGTCTCATATGACTCACCACTGTGAGTCATATCAAAACATCATAAACTAGTTATATGACTAAAGTTGTCACATGCACAAAACCCAAGACCTCTAATGAGGTCGTGTGCGAAACATAACATATCATCATAACCATATCATATGACCAAAGTGGTCACATGCGTGAAACCCATGACCTCTAATGAGGTAATGTGCGAAACATAACATACCTATGACTTATAACTATGAGTCATGTGAAAACCTCTTCCTCGCTAAGCCATATTCGTGACATCAGCTCACAAAAGACAGGCCAGGCTGTAACACCATAGCTTTTTGTGCTGAGTGGACAATCCTGATACTGTTGAAAAGCTGGTGTTATGCCCATCTAGGTACAAAAGTGCTATACTTTGAGTTATGAGAACACTGTAGGAATTCGGTGTGCAAGTCAGCTGCAAGTCAAAACCTCACCAAAGACACGCCAGGCTGGAACTCCATAGGTATTGGTGCTAGGTCAACATTCCTGGTACCAGTGGAGAGTGGGCATCATGTATATCTAGGAGCTAATGTATCGCATACTCTACCGAAAGGGCTCTGACGAAGTCTGGTGTCAAGTTCAGCACTTAGCGAATTGTGAAGGTGAGGGAGGATGTTTGTGATTGTATGAGCTAAAGAATATGCCCAGATAGCAACCACACCCAGCCTTGTTCAAGTTACTATGAGCAGAAGTCAATTATTGCTTGCTTTTAAAGTTTTAACTGGGTCTATTTTCACTCAACATTCGTACAAGAACCAAAAATACCTTTTCTGCTATTTCTTCTATTTTTGGTGCTACAAAAATGTTAGTTTTCTTGCAGCGTGGCTGTTCCTTGTACTTACTAGGACTAGTGTAGTAGCAGATTGTGTTATTCAAGCAGTGCTAGAATGGCCTCCTAGCAAGTATAACCAGATTCAGAAATAAGTCATATGTTAGATAGACGCCAACCTCTAGTATAACTGATGGACTTAGGGTAAATCTTTCTGCGGAGAATCTATTGAGAAAAGCCCGCCTAGATAATGTTCCTCAAGTAAGGATTTAAAACATGAAAAAATATCGCCTTAATAAGATCTCTTCTCAGTTGCTTGATGCTCTCTGTAAAGCTTGGGAGGCCCTTTGATATTTATATCCCGCTTCTGAGTCTTTCCGGACTACTTCTAACTACTATGCCTACCAAGTACCACTCTGATTTTAATACGCCAACATCTAGAATCTTATAAGCATGAGTACCGTTTGACAATGAAACTACAAACACCCTTTTCTGGGTACAGAATAGTGTTCATCAGTCCAGTTGACTGCATTACTAGTTATACCAAACAGCGGCCTTCACCTTCATTATCCACATAGACTATTATATTACTTTAATCTTGTTCACTATTGTTCCAGTAGTCTCTTGGGTCATGAAGTGATGAGTTTCATGCTGGGCCACCTAGCACCAATTGTAAGTCTACGCCCAACATGTCAGCATCTTCTGGATCTCGGACTTATCTAGGTCCTCATTTCTGAGTGTGCCTCTCCTTGATCTGCCGGCCTTGATACAGGAGTCCTATTACTAGGACCGACCAACCTACAACTGACCTCACAAGGGTATGGGTGGATTTGGTATATTATTAATAGCCTCCACTACTGGGACATCCTCTTTTAGTATTTCACCGAAAATGTCCAGTCACCTTTGGCCCATAGCTTAGGAGGCCTAACCTTGCAGCCAACTATCTCAATGTACCTGCAATAGATTCCTTCTATTCCACCATCTAGACATGGCCAAGGGTCCCATCCCCGATGAACTCGGAACAGCATGCAATCGGGTAGACAGTGATGACATGTATGGTGTTTTCATATGGACTTTATTGATACAACATGTTTATTTACAGGACGCAACTCGCGATATCTCGCTATTGACATGTGAGCCCTATAAGTGAGCTGGCGGGTGCTATTTGGCTACTGTCAATCGAGACTCTGTACCCAGTAACCCTACCGTTAGGTCTGTGCACTTTATCTCAGATTTTCATATGACTAATATGGGCGCCCTCCTGCCGGGCTTTGCCTCGCATGCCATTATGACTTTTTATAAAACCATTCTAAATACATTTTTAGACACCGTCTGGTCAGGATAAAAAACCTTGCACCTTTCCCTGGCTGCAGTAGGAAAATATTTTCCTCGGAATCTTACTAATACTCTTCCTAGCATGTGCCCACTTTTATTAAGAAAGCTTTCTGCAACTTCCTCCACATTTTCGATACCGGCAGTAGGCTCCCCTGGGTTCTCATGTTCGGAACAGCCTTTCCATTTGACAATGTACCATAGCTTCCACTTTGCTTGATACTGGCCACTTACCCATTTCCTCTAAGACTGTATCTAACTTCTTACTATTTTTTCAAGCTCCTATAGTAGATTTCCATCAATAGTCTCTGCTTCTCTAGCGGGTGGTTTGCGATAATCATGAACTGATTCACAATAGGGTTCCAGTAATGCAATATGGAAAACAGTGCGAATGTTCCCACAATCGGCTATGTTGAGCTTAAATAGTCGCGATCTTCACTTTTTCAATATCTGAAAAAAAACTGGGACGATTAGGGATTAGCTTCCTTGATTTCCGTCCATTGTGAATACTTTTTGCATTTCACATTACTTTGTCCCCAATCTTATAGTCCTACCATTGTCTCTCGTTCCGGTCTAAGTATTTTGACATTCCGTCTTTTGTCTTCTTGGGGGATCTTCTTGCTTGTTCATGTGTTGTCTTAATCCAGTTCACAAAGCCTGTTGTTCTTTGATCTTGACCTTCTTGCTCCTTTATCCACTCTGTCCCAAGATGGTTTCTGTAGTTGGCATGAAATGGCAACATCCCAGCAGCGTTTGTAGTGGAATTGTTGTATGCAAGTTCAGCTAGTCATAGTAGCTGATACCACTCATCCTGATCATAGTTGACAAAACTTTGCAGGTATCCATCCAGCACTTGGTTGGTACATTGCATCTGTCCATCAGTTTGAGAGTGGTATGCTGTTAACATTCTACACATAATTTCCCGTGCTTTACAAAGGGATTCCCAGAATTCTCCCGTGAACTTTTAGTCCATATCGGAGATGTGTTCACTTGGTATGCTGTGCAGCCTCCAGACCTCTTGGAGAAATGCATTTGCAACATCTTTCGTAGTAGCCAATATCGGTAGTTCGATGAAATGTGCCATCTTGGTAAATCAATCAGCTACTACCACCACTGTGTGTATCCTCACTACTCTGGTTGTTGTTTGATACCGTCCAATTAACTGGACATCCATGTCGCGTAGAGTATTTGCAGTGTTTTCAAGAAACAATACTTAATGTGTCTGGGAGATTTGTTATGTTAGCATTCATCGCAGGATTATATGTAGTGGTTCATCTATTCTGCAAGTATTTTCCTGGGGAAGTGCCCCATGGTAACCTCCCAGGTTTCCCCATGTCCGAAGTGTCCTGCAACCTTCGTATCGTTACGTCTCCTTGCGATCTTTGTATATAGTGCCTGAATATTTGATAAGTATAGTCTTTGCTAATACTATACTAGATCATTAGTTAAGGTCCAATCCTCAGGATAATCTTTGCCTTCATCATGTAGCCTAATGAGTTTTTCCCTCCTTTGCCTGGAAGCTGCATCTATCTCAAAGGCTGCTATTATTTCGCTTAAGAATGCAGGATTAACCTCCTTTATACCTTTTTGTAGGATAATGGTGTTTGACATTAGGACCTTTTTTGGTACTTCTGAAATATGTTAAAATATCTTACTAATGTTTGTTGTCCTTAGCCAAGACCTGCAGGTAACTGATGCTAGATTCCTGTTTTGTGATGATCAATGATCTTGTCACTATACCAGAGCTTCCAAATCCCGCTGTCCCACAACCTGGTTCTTCTATGGCGTTTACTTCCATCATATCTGAGGTATTGATTGGTTCTACTACCATTGGGGCTATGTGATCGCCAATTCTTATGTGGCAGTCCATATCTTTACGAATCAAGAGTATGACTTTTATTTTGCCAGTCTAATCAGGTTCGATTAAGCCTGCTCCAGTGGAGATTCCACATCACACCACTAATCCGTTTCTTGGAGCAATTCTTCAATATGTTTCTTCATGTAGCCCTACCGCTATCCCAGTTCGTACTAATGCTTGTTTACTTTTTGGGACCATGTCATCCTTTATGGCATATAGATTATATCCTGCTGCCATTCTTGCGTACTTTGTCACCAAGTTTGCCATTTTGCTCAATCACTTAACCCTAATCACGGGTTCCTTTCAACCTCTTTGAGGTTCCAATTCCTAATCCTTTTCTCCATTCCAGGTATCTCTTTCAATGCCTACAATCGCTACTGACAATCCTAGGAAACGTTCCACTTTCACACGATTCTGTTCACGATGCATAGCTCCCACAGCAGAATGGTACTCCCGCTGTTTGCTTAATACGTCAGGTTTTTCACTCTTCATGCCTGGTCAGTATACAATACGAAAATTGTATTCCCCTAACTTCTCAGCCCATTCAATTTGACAGCCACTCCAGACTTTTGAGTTGTGAAAGTATTGTAGGTTTTGATGGTCAGTAAAGACTGCAATTGATTTCTCTGTTATGATCAGGTGGTGTTTCTATTCTACAAACGCTTTGAGGATTACGAGATATTCCCGATCGCGAGCTGCATAATTTCCCTCCACTGAGTTCACATTTCATGAACGGAATCCTACCAGCTGTAGTTTTTTCTCCAAGTATTCAGAAAGGACACAACAGAAGTGTGAAGTCACAGGTGCCAGTTTCTACTACTGTTTCTCTTTCCATGAAAAGATGGGGGAGTATAAGAGCCATAGCGATTCGGTACTTTACCTCCTCAAAAGTTGTATTCTACTCTACTCAGTATTTTCAATCTTTTGGTTTTCCTAGTAATGTATCCGTTATGGGTTTGCAAATACTAGATAAGTTTTTATAAATTGTCGGCGGAAGCTAGTGAATCCAATAATGACTTACATATTTATCACAGACTTAGGTGGTTTCCTAACCATCATGGATTCCACCTTGTGGGTACTCATAGACACTCCATCGACGGCCATAATCGAGCTCTGGAATTCTACTTCTTTGGTGTGGAAGGCTTGCCTTTTAAGCGATACCGCTAATTGAAGGTCTGACAGACTTGGTAAAACTCTTTTGCCAACTTCCCTGTGTTCCTTTTCATCCTTTAAGTATCTAAGAATGTCGTCTAGGTAACACATAACTCACACATTCAAGTATTCTTTGTGTACTTAGTTTATCATATCTTGAAACCTTGGTGGGGCATTGCCCAACACAAAGAGCAAAATCTTATATTTGTAGTACCTATATGTCATCTGGAAAGTTGTTTTCTATTCATCTCCTTCCTTAATCAGAATTAAGTGATAACCATCATCAAGGGCTAACTTGGTGAAGAACCTTTCGGCGTCTACTCGATCTCGAAGTTTGGACATTAATAGAAGCGGATCTTAACTGAGGATGGTAATCTGAGTTACATTTCAGTAGTCCACAACTAGGGGTTAGCTTTCATGAGGTTTGGGTACGAATAGTATCTGTACTGAGGCTGGGGATTGACCTTGTGTAATATTTCCCAGCTGAATCATAGTTTCCAAGTATTCTCTTAACATTTTGTGGAGATTTTTGGATGGTTGATATGTCGGCCCCCAGGAGGAAGTTGATCCTGGAATTAACTTAATATCATAACAGAATCTTCCTCTAGAAGCAAGTTTTTCTACTGCTTGAGCATCAAACAGATGTTAGTAATGCCGGTATTTCTTTGCTTACGATTTGAGTTCCCGCATGTTTTTTGCAGTATGTATGAGTCCAATGCCACAAGCATTCGGGTCCCTAGCTACGGCTTTCTCTTTTTCGCACATATTCGCTATTTCTGCATCATCTTCTACATAGTTTTCGCAACATTTTGCAGTGAATTGCTACTTTTTTGCATCTTTTATATATGAAACTGGGTGTTCACCATGCCACTAACAAAAAGGAATTATCATTCAATAATAACCTGCTATAGCAACTTCACACAACACTACTGATATGTATTAGTTCTTTCCTATTTTAATTTTATTGGTAGGGTATAACACTTCTCTCCTGAAGCTGCTGATGAGCCATCAAAGCCAAAGATCTCCACTGCATTGTTGTGTTCAACGATAGAAAGACAAAGGTATTCCACTAGGTCCTTATTGATAAGGAACATGTTACATCCCGTGTCTTACAAAACTTTAACTTTGTATAGGTTATCCTGTATATGGAGGTAAGTGATTCCCTCTGGGCAGTTGTATTGTATAGGTTTGTGAGTGTTTAATTCCATGCGCTTAGCACAGATTAGCTTTTCTTGATTATTGCATTTAGACATTGTTGATGTTGGGTGTAGAAAACAAGATGTTTGTTGCAACCCCCTGTACTTTCGCCAATTGAGGTCTCCTCTGGTAAACCCGTGATCTTTCGTATCTAACAATCTGGTACTATATACAGCCCCTAGACAGAAGTGTTTGTGATCCGAGACATGTTTTATTAGGTATTGCGCCATAGGACGGAGGTAGTGGGGTGCCCAGTAGCAATGAATTTTCCATGTATTTGTACCCATGTGCGACAATGATGAATTGTCCATGATCATCTTTCAATAATCGACTCTGCAGACAAATTAATTAATAAAAATATCAATTAAAGTTAAGAATGCTAGCTAATACCGTATATAGCCTCCCTTTGCCTCTCAAACTGCAGATACTCTATCAAGCATTGATTTCCACAACCTTTCTAAAAACTCCTTAGGAATTCTCTCCCCAACCAGGGGTAATTCTTGTGCAAGTCTCTTCTTAACAGCTTCTTTTCCTCCTAGGATATCTGTAATCCTTGGATACTGCTGGTGTAATCACTTTTTGAGCTCAACCCATGCATGCTCAATAGGATTTAAATCAGGTGAGTATGGAGAGTGTTCCACCACTTCAATAGAATTTCTCTCCAACCAATCCATGACATTATAAGTCTTGTGAACAGGAGCATTGTCTTGCTGAAACAGGATATCTTCCATACCAAAAGAATTCATCTGATCAATAACAGGAAAAAGATATCTTCTCAAGAGTATAATATACCTGGTCTTGTTGATATTTTGAGTGATAGGAACTAAAATGCCTTTTCTCTTACCCTAAAAGCAGTCCAATACTATAAGTGAAATTGCCTTATCCTTTTCCTTTGGCTGAATACAATCAGCCAGCCACTTCTCTCTAGGTTCTCTGAAAACCCAGTGCTGCCTTGGATCCTTGGATTTCTCCACACTGCACTCATCACTCCAGATGACCTTCTCAAAGTCCTCCACTGTCCAATCTTCATGAGCTGTAGCCCACTTCAACCTCTTAGCAATGTGATCAGGTTTGAGTCTTGGCCTTGATTTGGCTAGCCATTTTTTGATATTTGCTTCTCTGAGTACTCTATCCACTATATATTTGTTAGAGAATCATGTTCTATCACTCAGGGTAGTACAAGAATGGCGAGTTTTTTTTTGTTACCAGTAGAAAGTGAAATACCTGGTGCGTATTTATCCTCGAAGTCACAGCTAGTCATTTTCCAGCTGAATCTGGTTGCGCGGATGATTGTACGACGCTGTCGCCAGCTGAGAACTGGAGAGTGACTGGGATGTGGAATATTTTCCCCACATTGATGCTCACATGCATGAGCAAGCAAGCTTTTAATAGTTGTCCATGGCCGGCCAATAGTTTCCGCGACAAGGGTAATATTCCGGAGGCAGTAGAAAAAGGCAATTATCATGCCTTTTCCAACATTGGTCATTTCTCATCGCGAGGTCTTGGGGGTGCGCTTTTGTTATTTTTTGAGGCAGCATTGGAATATCCTGATCGGTTAACCATTGGAAATTTGAAGAGGGCAGATTGTAAAAACAAGGCAGTGTGGATGCTGTTGTGTAGCCGGTACTACGGTCACGATCAACTCTGTCGCGATCAACTCGGTCTCGATCAACTCGGTCGCGATCAACTCGGTCGCGATTAACTCGGTCGCGATCAACTCGGTCACGATCAACTCGGCCGCGATCAACTCGGTCGCGATCAACTCGGTCGCGATCAACTTGGTGATCTGGTATATGGCAAGGGGCTTACTAAGCTCTCACGAACACTTCTGACTAGGGGCTGTACTAACTGGCATTTCACCAATACACAATTATGCACGACTAGGTTTCAGGTTGGATGCCCTCTAGCGACATGCCAGACCTAGGTTCATACCAGCTCTTTTCACTGTTATTAGCCATTTTACTCGACAGGTGTGGGGTTTCCTCTTTCACTGATCCTTTCCTTTAGGGTTCAGGTTATCTGTTCTACTACCTCTGAGGTGCCTTCTGCACTGATGTGGTACATCCCTGCCTCATGCTCTGGTCAGAAGCCAAGACAGTAGAGACGTATTAAAAAATGACCGTGACTCGTGCGGAAGGTCCAACTGCACGTACCGGTTCTCCTCCTGTCTGTATTGTTATCAGGTAGATCTTGCACTGCTATGTCCCACTTCCCCACTATAGCAACTTCCTTGCACATCAGTAGTGCGTAGTCACCAGTTGACTAGATGAACATTGTACTGGTGGCCCTCTGGTCATTGGGGAATGTTACCTATCATCTCTTTCAATGAAGACTCTCCATATATTGATTCTTGTATTCAAGCTTGCAAGTCCCATGTGGGGTCCCTTCACCTGGAGCCTAGTTGCTTTGATCTTGAATGGAGAGACTTGCTTTGCACCACTTTGAACATTTTGAGTGTCGACTCCAGTAGTTGCACGCAGAGTACCTGATCCCTATCATGGTTGGTATGCAATTCACTCTTACCAAAGGGGCTTCCCGATATGATTCCAGTTTTATATAAATACTGACTATTCCAACTCCACTGCCCCTAGTGCCTGTGAACCTATCAAGGTCAGTTGTTCATCCTCAGTCAGTTCCCAGATCCTATTCTCCCGAAATGGTTGGTGGACAGTAGCCACTCTATGTGCTAGTTTAGGCTTTGCTCTACGAGATCTCGCGCAACAAATTCCCATTTTCATTGGTCTTGAACTGGCCATTGCTACTAATATATGGATGTCTCTCTAACACCTTTAATAGATGCAGTTTTTCTTCCCACACTGTTTGCAATTATTTTCCCCCCTGCAAGTGTCTATAACACTTCGCAGGATTCCAGTATGAGCCTGGTTGAAGTTAGCATGGTTTGTCTTAGTCATGCCTCCTAACTTCTGTTTTGGCTGTTGGAGCTCATCCTGCAGGTTTCGCTTTCATGGTAGGTCTCTACCTCCCCTGACATAATGTTTGATCGTCCTTTCTCCTTTTCTTTAAAGTCCCGTCGGTCTTCTCTTTTGCTGTCGGAGACTATTTTTGGTTTCGGTGAGTGGTCTTTTTGAAGCTTTTCTCTCCCAAGTAGTGCTTATTCTGATCGACTACAGGCCCTAAGCATCGCGGTCCATTCTTGATCCGTATCGTATTTGATTGCTGACAACCTGTGAATAATTTATTTTTCAAGTTAATTTTAACCTTCTTTTCTCCCCGACACTCTTGTCATTCGTGCTCTAATGCTTAGATTGTGTATGAATATTAAGTATCGCTTGATACTACTGCTATCGATTTCTTCCTCTGGGACTGAATGTAGTGGTGCAGCATCCGGTCTCTGGGGTTCCTTTGTGCTATCCACTAATCAATTTGTGGCTTTTATCAAGGATTTGACAAATTGCAAGGTTTCTGCATCTCTTTTCCTTTGCTCTTCTTGCAATGTTCGCATGTTCCCATACTGTTCTTTCCTAATGCTGTGTATATCTAACTACGACATTGTGCAGCCTTAATCTCACTCCCTTGTTTGATCTCTCCAGAGATTGAACTCCCTTCAGAGTTCTGAAACCAATTTCCTGTGAGTTTGGTCACGTTCAATGGGCTTCCTGTCCTTGTGGACCTAGATGACTAAGTCACTTAGTAGTTACATTTTCATGGGCCCGCTGCTGTGGATCATGTTGGGTCAGTTTGGCAGCCATATTGCAGATTATGGCTGCTTCTCTAGCCTTTACCTCTGACTCTATCACGGTCAACCATATCAACAAGATAGCTATCTCCTTATCACTAAGGTCTTGTCCTTCTTCCAATTTCTGTTGTAATTTTATCAGCTTCAGTGTGTTCCCTTGAGTTGGACCTGTAAGCATATTGAAGACAATGTTGGCAGAGTCGATGGAAGTATAAATATCACACCGAATTCATGCAAGAGTTATCCCCTAGCATTTGGCCAAATTCCTTAAGTTGGCCACATGCTCCTTCAAAGGCTTCTGGGTCCTAAATCTTGATATGCGGTGTATAACAAATACACTAGATGATCATGGCCTGGCAGGAATGTTTGCTCTTCCAAGTCCAGTTGTAAGGGATGGAGATTGACAAAAATTAAGGGCCTCACTGTTGAAGGTAACATGTGCAAACAGGGACAAATTCTTATCATTGGAGACATATGGCCGATTATCTATTGGGTTTCTTACCGTACTTTGTTTTGTTAGTTTCAGAAGTTTAGGTATATCTGCCATCCTGTGGAAAACATTTTCTGGTAACTTTAACCCCAACACTATGTTATTGGATTTTATATCTGGTACCAGGTGCGAATATTTGCTGTCTCCTTTATTGGGTTTGAGGAATTTGATGAATCATAGGCAGCTCCGCAGGTATTTAATTGGAGATAGTACGGAAGGGTTGGGGCGATCCAATTCTTGGCTTGGAACTTGGATATCCTTTTTCTGAGGGTTTAAAATGTACTTATAGTACATATATGCATTCTTTAGGTCAAAGTCAGGAGAATGGGTTGTCCTTGCCTAATGATGCCTAGTTTCTGGTTTTCAGAATACTCCGTATGCCAGTGCATGAGGTCTTCCAACATGGTTGAACTCTGTGCGAAGTTCGAACTGTACCAGGTATGATATATAGGATTGGACTGATCACGCTTTGGGATCCCAAACAGTATTGTGAACTATAAGTATTGGGGTGAAAATTCTTCTTCAATTTTCCGAATAGCTCTGTATCAAATATTTCTTTGGATGTATGTTTATAAGTTGGACAGTAAGGTGCTTCCCCGATGTAATTGCAGTAAGACCTTAGGATGGAGTTTGAAGTGTGCTCAGAGTTTATATAGTGAGTTTTGGTAATAGGAGAACTATCAATATGCTATCAGGTGGACAGCAAACTCTAGTAAAACAGAGGGACAAAGGCCAAATCTTGGATCGGAGAATGTGTCGAGGAAGGTGTCTCTCGATAAAGTAGGCAACGCAAAGGTTTAAAGTGTGCAATAAGATCATCTTCATCAGATCTCTTCTCCATTGCTTGATGATGTCTGTAAAGCTTGGGAGGCACTTCGATATTTATGTCCCACATTTGAGTGTTCGTGGACTACTACTAACTAATATGCCTCTCAAGTCCCACTCTGGTTTCAATATGCAAACATACAGAATCTTATAAGTACTAGTACCAGTTGCCGCTGAAACTTCTAACATGCTTTTCGGGTTACGGAATAGTATTTCTTTATTAAGATAACTGTGCTATTTGTTATACCAAGCAGTGGCATCAACTTAGTTATCTGCATCGACTATTATATTACTTTAGTCTTGTTAACTATCATTCTAGTAGACTCTTCAATCATAAAGGGAGAAGTTTCATGCTAGCTTGCCTAGTGGCGTTTGCAAGTCTAAGCCCAATGTGTTAGCATCTTAAAGATTTCCAACTGATCTAGGTCTTCCTTTCTGCGCGTGCCTCTCTTTGATCTGCCAGCCTCTGCAGAGGGGTCCTATTACTAGGACCAACCAATATACAGCTAATCTGTGATAGGTATGGATGGATTTGGTATATCTTCAATAGCCTCTACTATGGGGATATCCTCTTGGAGTATTTCGCTGAAAACGTCCCGTTAACTTTGGCCTATCGCTTAGAAACCCTAGCTTTGACCCCTACTATCCTAATATGCCTGCTATGGATTCTTTTTGTTCTACTTCTCAGAGGTTGCCAAAGGTCCCCTCTAGTATATCCATTGAGCAGCATGTGGTTGGGTGGACAGCGGCAACGTATATGGTGTCATGCAGCAGGCTTCATTGATGTGACACTTGTCATTACCGGACCCAACTCTCGAAATTACACTAATGATATGTAGGCCTCATAAGTGGGCTGGAGGTCTGTATTTGGCTCGATAAATCGCGGGTCTGTACCCAGTCATCCTACTATGAGGTCTGCGCACTTTCTCTCAGATTTCTACATTCTTAAATGCTTACTATGTCTCCTACTAATATGTCTTCAAGATGACTTACAAATTTCGTGTTACCACTAAACACCTATGATATACTCTGCTACCACTGGACGTACCTGATATTCGAGCAAGGTCTATGGTGTCTCCAGATTTACAGGATATTCTGGACACAATTGACACCTACCTGTTGTTCAGATGTTACACATACACATCTGACAAAGCTTTATATTTTCCTGATGATTGTTAAGATGTTAGCAACTTCGAACACTTTTCCAAGGTGAAGGGCATCCCCACCCTGAATTGTCTTGCAAATTACTATGATGTAATATGGTATAGCCTGCTCATAGTATGCTTCCTTTTGGAAGATTCTGCAATACTTTGTCTACTACCTGTTATACTACTGATGCAACCAGAAATTCCAGTTCTAGAATTCTAAGAGATGGATGTTCATGACATCAACTAGGTATCCTGTACAGGTATCACACTCTTCTAAAATAAATCAAGTCATAATTACAGAACTTGGGTGCAGAGTGTGGCAAACAAAATAAATGACACACTAATAGGTCCTCTTCCCAAGAATCTCATAGCTCTCTTCCAGTCAGGAAGCTATTGGTACCTGCATAGGGTCTACGGACTGGCAAGGGGGCAGTTCTTAAATATCCTTAACTATCAATACTGATTAGAGTTTCACAATCTTCTCACAATACAGCTACTGGTCACGCTGAATGCATGGAAGTTCAGTAATGTGGATATTGGTGTGATAATAGGCATGGTCCATCTAATCTGATCCCAGTGACAGACCAGCAATAACTTTCAAACAACTGGATCTATTCGTATATGTTCTATGAGATATACTAACAGATTGTCAAAATCAAGAACCAAGATGCATGAATCCTAAATAGTCTAGTTTTGTGAATACGGCAAATAGGTGGAGAGGTCTTGGATGTCTGAAAAAGAATAAAGAAGATTTGGTCTGACATGATGACCCTGTTGACAAGCAATAGTACCAGAATAAATGTCTAGTACTTGGGCAAGGGCTGTATCAGATAAGTCCTAGAAGATGAGGTAAGTGATTGTGAGAGAATAAGATTCTTACATGGTATGATAAACTTAGGCATAATTTAATAGTAACAAATAAAAACAAATGGATTAAGAATAGTGATAGAAGAGTGCTAACTATATGACAAGTGTATGTTAAGTGCAAACGATATGGAATACCAGTACGCACATATGATAGACTCTAGATATTACCTGAATATACTCAGGTAAGAAGAGGAGATTCACAGGAAAAGTAACTATGGCTAACCCAGTGTGTCAGTACCCTGAGAGGAGAATTACTACTATGAGACAATAGGATGCAACAACAAATAATGGTCAAGATGAGAGTGCATTAAGACTCCGATAGCACACTGGGTGCAATGGAGTATGTGTCATAACATAGAGTGACTTAGATGAGAGGGACGAGAGGCCTGGTAGTAATAGATGATGGCATCAGGTGCTCATCCTAACAGATAGCAACTGGAGGCTTGTATTATAACATCAAATTACTAAGGAGCTGGATCAAATGTTGGGTCATGGCAGCAGATGGAGAGGACACTCATGAGAAATTAGTTGCAACTATGAATCTGTAGGATATAAGTATGAAAGACGTTGCAATACAGGACGCATACAATCTCTGCAGAAGTTGCTTCAGGAGTCATGATATATGCTATGTATGGGACATGATGATGGTGAGAGTGACATCAGGATCTCTGGCGCCTGCCGTGGATGCAGGACAATAACTGTCTGCACTTATACAACAGCTCTTATGTGCTAGATTAATTATTTAGTTCAGCCGATGTAAATATTTATTGTCTTTCTGTAGTGTTCATAAGCAAGGCTGGGAGACCGGTCTTATGTCCAGGATCTTCAAAAGAGGTGATATAATGATCCTGCATGAATGACATTACAGGAAGACAGATGCCTATGCCCATAGTGGAAGTATATGACTACTTGGTAGGATTAGTGGGATGGAGATAGGTCTACTCCACTTAGATACTAGTAGTTGAGTACATTAGCCAGGAATGGGCCACCCTACTGATCGGCACTTGAGTACTTAGCATTGATCGTAGTTCTCCAGTTGAGAAGGATAATCCTGCAGGTTGAGTAATAAAGTTACCCTATTTACTCAATAGTGCTTTTGGGTAGGGTTATCCTACTAAGTATGATAACTATACATGCCGTTATCCTATTTTTACTCAGGAGTTACCCTACCTTGTACATCTGATTACCCAGCTGTAGAGCCATGTTACCCGATCTTGTAGGTAACTTATTATGTAGAACTTAGGGCAAAGTTCTGACATTGTTTGTCACACATAATCACTGACACCCTTCAAAATCACACATGATATATTGATTTCCAAAAGGAGTAATCAAGCTACAAACATTCTTTAACTTGGAAGTGTGGTTTCTAATATACCCTCCAGCTCCCATATAAGTCCTGCAAGTCACAGGCATAAGTCTGGAGAGTAGCTTAATGTGTGAGATGTAATGAAGATACTACTCTATGACTATATATGTTTTGGCCAAACTGCCGTCTACAAGCTGTCCAATGGATACCAAAGGAGGGGAGGAGTAGAGCAGACTGGAGGTTTAGATCAATAGGTTATATTATGTGTGTTAGACCCTGACACTTCAGGAGTCTATTGTGGGTACTGTAGATACGTCTGAAGTCTACAGAGGTTGAGAGAAAGAGAATACAAATGTTTCATACAAGATCTAGATAGTGGTACAAATATGGCCTAAAACTGATAGAAGTTGTTCTCCCGGGCACAGCTCTCATACTTTCAAAGTAATCAAAACCCATGCTATCCATTTGTAATTGTCAATAAAAGATGTTAGTAAACGTGTAGTATATGAAGTCTTGTTACAACAACACTGGATTTTGTAGTAGTTAGTCGTAGGTAGCCCCAATTGGTATTCAACTTATGAAGTAATCTGTTGTAGAAGCTATGTTGTCCACTATCGAGATATGATAGAATTGTGTAAAGCCAGATAAATGTTAATTGGATTGCGATAGCTTGCCCATGCCTAATGCATGAGGGTAGAGAGTTTCCTAGTTGGTCTGACTTCTGAAGAACATAGTAGTTTGCAACCAATATGTCTGCAATGCAAACAGAATTTTTTCTGGTACTTGTATTAGAGGTGCAACTGCTAATGTTTCAGCTTCGCAGAAGTCAGAAGACCAATGAGCCCTCTGGTCCACTAGTGCAGAATATTTAGTCAGAGCCTTTAAGAGGAGACCTGGCAAGTACACAGGAGTTCGGTGCTAATGAACCCACAGTAATTATAGATAGTAACTAGTACTATATTGAATCTACTGAAGTATATGTGAGTTTCTTTCTACCCTGGAAATTAACTACATTTTGAGAAAGAAACTTATTCACTAAAGCTTTTGACTTAATAATATTAAGTTCTACTATTTTGTTTTCTTTCCTCAACTTGGGTTGAGATTATATATTCTTTGATATTTCCAGAAGACTTTAGTGTAGTTGCACTCCTGTGATTCATCTGCGTACACAGAACCCGCTTTACAACAGCAGAGAGTGAAACATTTGGAACCAAAATCTCCAGTAACCTTCCTCTATACCAGTCTTTGTGAATCCTTGCTCCTTGCACAAATGATTACTTACCTCTTGGGGAGAGCTGCAGTAGCCAGCCAGAGTATGGAAGGTTGTCAATTGAATTATGCTTTTGTGACCATGCAAGAAATCCTCTGACTCTTGAATAAGTGCAGCCAACTATCTGCCTGACAGGACAAATATTTTGATAAATTTGGAAGCAGACAATAATCATTCCCTTCTCAACTTGAGTAATCTTTTTGTATGATATCTTTAGTGCTATAGTTGCTCTGGTGATGAAAATTGGATGCGTGTTCTTCATTAGATAGTGGTGTTGGCTTCACCTATCTACCATTTTCAGTATGCTCTTTCCTTATGTTGTTTACATTTAGTGGATATATAGTCAAGTAATCAGATGAATACTGATCAAGTATGTAGTGTGTGTCTTTCGGAAAGTTCTGTACTAACGCCCAGATTATTTGTCAGGATTCTAAAATATTCAATTATTATAGGAGCACGGTACTCATAATAGGAAGTGGTCTCAGAACTATAACAGCCGGTACAAGAATTGATTAGAAAAATTGCTGTAAATATCCAAATACTAATAGGTGATAAACTCACTTTAAGCATTTTAGAATAGTCAACAAATAGAAACAGACTTACCAGCCTCTAGAAGCACCTCATATCCACAATTCACTGCTGTGGCATACCAGCATCAAAGGTTTCTTGGCTTCATGTTAGTCATCCTGCTGAATGATATGTATGATAAGAACTTAGTATTCTCTCTTCAAGACAATTCCCAACATCTCTATATATTTAAGGTCTTGTTCCTGCCATATTATATGAGTACTTAACAAGGTTTCCTTGCAGACCAGACTCTTTTATTATAATGTAATCACCTGCCTTTCTCTTATGAGGTCCTGTCAGATGAGTAAGTAATGTATTGGGTCTCGTAATAGTTCGGAAAATTGTTCTCTGAGCATTCTTATAGCCTGCACCAAGTAAACTCTGATTGCATATTTCTTGTGCCAACCTAGATACCTTCTGGTGACCTGCATCTATAAATCCTCAAATAAGTTCTGATAGTTTACCATTAGCAACGATGTAATTATAGTATATTTTGAACCTATCTGAGGTTGAATATTTTTGATCCTAATCAAGATTGCTTTCAAATAAAGTCTGAATATATTTACAGACATGATTAAAGATTGTACTTATCCAACCTAAGTTATAATCAAATTTATGAACAATATCTATTAAATGAAAGAGACAAGATAGTCCATACTATACCAAATCTGAAGCAGTTTCAAAATTGCCTTGAATGCCATAGTGAAATCTCCCTAGACCTGTTAGCAAAGAAGACATTTCAATGACTTAAATCCTTTTAAAGGACAGAATTTCTAAACTCTAGTCATCAGTCTGACTACAAAGTGTCAACCTAGGGTAGAGATTATAGGTTATTCTTCTTTTCTCAGAAGAATCTTTAACAACTCTCATTAAACCAGTCAATAATACTATGATATGGTGCCTCCAGTACTGATACTACAGTAGTAAATATGTAGCAGGATTATTAGTTGCATGACAAATAGAAAAAACAAATGATAGTAACATACTGAATTCATATAAGGGTATAAAATGAGGACTTATATAAAAGGTGCTCCCTGTGAGAAGATAGATCCCAAGAGTGTGACTACACTAAAGTCTTCCTTTGATTATAAAATAATATAGAGCTCGCAACCACAATTGGGAAAAGAAAACAAACTGGTAAAACTTAATATCGTTAAGCCCAAAGTTTTACTGAATTAGTAGTGTCTTACTCAAGGTGTGGTTAATTGCTACGGTAGAACTAAACTCAGATATACTTAAGTAGATTTAAAATAATGCCAGTTACTCTCTGTCAATACTCAGCGTTCATGAGCACCCAACTCCCATAGGCTTGCAAGGCACACTCTTATGAACTCCTACTAAAGATCTCATATTAGTGGACTAGATTGCACTGTTGTCTTGTAAATTCACTCCTGTTGAAACTTTAGCTGCTGCATCTCATATTCAAATATTAGAGTAAAGGTTTTCACATCATAGACGTACTACT
Source organism: Tuber brumale (assembly GCA_014065205.1). Classification (NCBI taxonomy): domain Eukaryota; kingdom Fungi; phylum Ascomycota; class Pezizomycetes; order Pezizales; family Tuberaceae; genus Tuber; species Tuber brumale. Next base: position 738,211 of record JACCEG010000015.1, read on the forward strand.
GGTGAACTGCCCTCTCTGTCAAAAGTTAGACCAACCTAGAAACTCTCTGCCTATGTGCATTATGCCTTCGCAAGCTATCGCAGTCTAATTAATATCTATCTAGCTCTACTCAATTCTATCATACACGGATAGTAGACTACATTGCTCTCTTGATAGTCCATTTTATTAGTTCAATACTATTAGGCGGTACCCGTGACTAACTCTTATAATAACAGACCATATCGCTACAAGATTACATGTACTGGAGTTTAACCAACAGCCTCCAATGACTAATACAGACCGAGAATACGTGCTCTGGTTACTATAATAGAATGAAAGCAGTGCATATAAGGCTGACTTGTAGCGAATTGAGGCCTGGTTCTTGCCACAGTCGAGATCTTGAGTGGAACATCCCACCTCTCTTTCTCACAGCCTTAGTGAACTTCAGACCTGTCTACAGTTGTTTGAATAGGCTCCCTGAATCCTAGGATCTGATACACATGATCCAACCCATTGACCTGAATCTCTGGGCTTCCACATACTACATCATATATCCATCTGACAGCTTGCAGTGAGTGGTTACGCTAGAACGTATACAGTGTTACAGAGGTGACTTTATTATTTCTTACTTACTAAAGTGTGATCAACCCCATAGGCTTAAAGGTATAATGCACAGAGCCTATAGGGGGCCAGAGGAGTGTGCCTTGATCTACACCTCCAAGTTACAGAATGTTTGTAAATCTATTACACCTTTGGAAGATCTCTACATCACATAGGATTTCAAATCTTCTAAGTGATTTGACATGACAAATATTGTGAGAACTTCCCCCAAAGTCTTGTATAACAGGTTGCTCACCGTGTACGGTACTGTGGCTCTATATTAAGATAATTTTAGAGCAAGGTAGGGTAATACTGGACTAAATGTAGTATAACTCTAGTTTGAAGCACAACTGTGAAACCTGTATAACTTCACAATTCGACAACAAGGTGTACCCTATTCAATAGAATAACCAACCTCTATACTGAGTATCTAAATACTTCCCAGTAAGGTAGTTCATGTCCATCTGAGGTAGTCCACTACTAATTCCTTAGCAGAGTACACGTATGTCTACCCAACCAATCTTATTTAGTAGGTATATACTACTAGAATGGGTATAGGCTTCAGTCTTTCCATAATGCTATTCGTGAAAGGTCATCACAGCAGCTTGTAGAACAGAGATGATCACTTAACAATTTGCGACCACCTTCATATCAGAAATCATCCCACTACATGGACTACCGAAAGACATTATGACTGACAGAAGATCAATGATCACATCCGCAATGTGGAAAGAAGTAACAGAAGAATTGAGAATCCAAAAGAAGCAACTAACAGCTTTCCCCTGTCAAACAGATAGACAGACAGAACCACTAAATAGCCTATAGAAGTAATATCTACAGGCATATGACAACTATTAGGTGAACAACTGGTGCAAACTACTGCTGACAGTAGAATTTGCATACAATAATTTCAAAAGAAGAAACAATACCGACAACATCCTTCTACGCAAATTACAGCCTAGACCTAAAATATCGGACCATAGGTGATATGAACAAAAGACTGATAATAGAAAAACGTAATATGAGTCAACTACACATGCCTCAGTAAGCAGAGATGACAACTGCATATTAATAACAAAAGGAAAATTAGATTCAACAATGAAAACCGGATTCAGATATACAGTAAGAAGAGATAGGCATGGTCATTACTATGAAATATGCAAGCAATGAGACCATGCAAGCAATTGCACTATCTGAAGTTGGGACTATTGAGATTACTAAAAAGGATAAGGATAGGTGCTTATAAACTTGACCTTCACCTGTGTATGAAAATCTACAACTTATTCCATATATCAGTTTCGGAACTCTATTAAAGCAATACCTTTTCCTCGCTGACAATCATACCCCATCTTCGCCTCAGATAAGATAGAACACCTGAATATAAACAGGAAAACATAAGCAATTTCCTCTTCCACTATTGCCATTTTCGATATATTTATAAGTGGACCGCTTATTCTGGTGAACACTGTGAAGTATAGAACCTAGCCTCCAACCTTATGAATACGCAAGATGCTATCAACTTGTGTGCACAACTTTACTAAGTCTATGTTGCAATTGCCTATTTATTCGTTTCATAAGGAGATTTCTTTTAAATAAGTGGAATTTTTCTCCTTAGTGACATTTCTGTTTTACTTATAGATCACGAACATTACAACAGCTAGGGCTTATACATGGGCTATTTCCTTTATATTTCAGGATAACAATGGGAGAATCAGATATCTATTTTGTTATTACATGTGTGTGATGTTTTAGTTATTTTCATTTATATACTGTAATTTTTTCAGAAGATGTATTACCTACTGATTTTCCCCTTAAAATTTCTCACACCAGTACTATTCATATATATGTTGTTGGGGATTTTCTTGGCAGTTTTTGCAAGTCAAACCTGTTCGAACTTATGTTTCTTACATGATTTTCCCTTTTCTGTCTTTTCCTTGCTTAAGTATGTATACCTGTATATATAGCTATTTTTTTCTTTTTTTTTTCTTTTTTTTTCTTTTTTTTTAATCCTATATTGCTTGTTAGGTACAAGAACATGCATGCAGCGTAAGCTATGGCAAAAAGAAAACCTTAATTCCAAACAAACATACAAAAGAAACCATCGGCTCAAATCTCCAAAACGACAAATCCGTCGCAAGCACCTCAAACGGTGACCACTCCAAATAGTAAAGAAAAATCAAAACAAACTTCCAACATGAAACACAGGAAATTCATCAACAACAAGGCAAGGCTCAGTTTAAGGCAGCAGGGGGGGGAAGGTCCTCCCGGGGGGGTGAGAGCGGCCTAATCGGCGGAATGGGTGGCGGTAATCCGGTACCAGTAGTGCGGATATAGTTGGCGAGGCCAATGATGGCTGGAAGTGAGGACCAGATTGGTGAGCCTTGGCCAATGTCAGAAACCCCATGGAGGTAGAGCGTCCTTTTATCAGCTTTAGCCGAGCATTGAAGTATTGCGTGGGTAAACGTCTCATCGTCTTCCTCGCAGAAGCTGCATAGGGTGGAGGACAGGGGGTCGTCCTAGGAGCGGTGTGCGGCCAGGTAGCTTTTTCCGGCCCTGCCTTGGTGTATGCGGCCCGCGGTAAAGTGGTCGAGGCCCATAAAGGCGTATGGCTATAGTGTGGCCTTAAATGGGTAGTAGAGGGGGGGAGGGGCCAGGTGGGTCCAGTCTTCTAGGAGCTTGTTCCGCAGTGAGGCCTTGAGAACTTTGTAGTTCGTTGGGGAGGGAGGTAGCGGAGTCAGTCCTGGCTCTAGGGCTGGGTAGGCAGGTGGGAACGTTGTGGTCTGTCCCATAGCTGGTAGCAGGAGGTGCGCCAGCGAGTCGATAGGTAGGTGTCTCCTCATGGGCTGTTCAGCCTTATACTGGCGCCAGCCGAGAGGGATGTAGTTCTGGGTTCTCCCCCCGAGCAGGTCTCTGTGCACGAGTCTGTCCGGGTGGGAGGTGTAAGAGGGGAAATCTGGGGAAAGCCTAGCTGCCGCTGGGTTGTAGGCAGTGGAGGAGCAGGCTAAACGAAGTGCCGACATCCTTCTCCGGTGGGTGACCAACAGGTCCAGGGGGGGGAGGCAGGCCTCAAAGGCCTAGATGGTCATTGGGGTTGAGCTGAAGCAATTGGTTACCCATCTCATGACTTTGTTCCAGAGGACCGACATCTTGTCCGCCGTGGCGAGTGTTGGTATTAGGAGGTCAGCTCCATACGTGAGGATTGGAAGGATGAGGCCCATGGCAAGCCTTCGGCACATGTGGGGGGGCATTCCAATCCCAGGGGGCGCAAGCCTCCTGATAGCAGAAAAGGCCCCCGAGGCCATTGTGAATCGTTTGGTGAAGTGTGTAGTTGTTTCCAGGGTGGGGGTGAACCAGTATCCCAGCCACCTTAAGGAGGAAGAGGGTGAAAAAACAAAGCCCTTAAGAGCTATCGGTTGGTTGGAGATTGGGGATCTGTGCTTAGGCGTCCTCCAGTGTATCAGTTCTGTCTTGGGGATTGAAAAGGAAACTCCAATCCGTGCTGCCCTGCTTTGAAGCAAAGAAAAACAATATTGAAGATACCTAATATTCCCCCTATAAGAAGCAGTAGAAACCATAATTGAAAAATCATCAACATAGGAAAAAATTACCCCTTGGGGTATGGAAACATGCAATTCAGAAACATGAATCACAAATAACAAAGGAGAAACAGGTGACCCTTGAGGAGTCCCCACCTGAATGGGAGAAAAAACCCTGGGGGCCCCCTGAAACAACAAGCGACATGAACGATCTGTAAGAAAGGATCGAACCCAGGCTACCAGGTACTTGGGAGTTGCTTTGGCTCTGAGTTTAGCAGTAAGAAGACTAGATGAAACATTATCGAACCCTCCCTTTATGTCTAAAAACAAGGAGGAGGCTTTGGAGGAGGGGTTTTGCCTTGCCCTAACTTCTTGAGTGAGGGCAGCCGTGGCATCAAAGGTCGAAAGGCCGGCGAGCGAGCTGCACTGGTTGGGGTTCAGGTGCCCCACTTCGCGGGCGATGAGGGAGAGGCGAGTTGCGACTATCCTTTCAAGTATCTTCGAAAAGGTTTCAAGCAGAACGATAATCCGGAACGAGGCCGGGGTGGAGTAATCTGGTTTTCCTGGTTTGGGCAGGACCACCCCGTTAGACATCTTGAGGCACCTCGGGTGGTGCCCGTATGCTAAGAGGGGGGCAAGGAGAGATGTGAGTATGTTGGGGTTGGTGGTATGGACTTTCTTCCAGACCCCGTACGGGATTTGGTCTGGGCCTGGCGCTGAAGTGTTCGAGGATCTGCCAAGAGCGGATGAGACCTCTTCGGGGGCTAGCGGTGCGTGTTCGGGGTCGAATCGTCGGTAGGCCACTGATTGCGTTGGTGGTTTTGGCGCGAAGAAGTGGTCTAGTAAGGCTTCGTTGATTTCGTCAGGGGAGTTTGCGTCCGCCAGGTCGCGGAATCTGTCCTCATCTCTCCCCATGGCCGCCTTCTTAGCTTTCCAGACCGACTGTAGTGTCACTCTGGCCAGAAATTCTTTCCAGTATTTGGATTTGGCCTTCTTAATTGCCTTGAAGTATCGGTTGCGGTGGGATCTCAGATCTTCTAAGCATTGTTCTGTTGGGTCTTTCCTTTGTTCCCTCGATGCTGGGTGGTGTGCTTGTCTCAGGTGGGTGATTGTCATGTCCCACCCGGGCTTCGAGTGGACGGAGACCCTCTTTGATGGGGTGCAGGATTTGATCAGTGTTGTGAGTGTAAGCAGGTGTCTTTCTAGCCAGTTGTCTAGATCGAGGTCGGTTGGGTTGGGGCGTGGTGGTGGAAACGTCAGGCTTTTCAATTTTTCCTCAGCAACTGTCCAGTCTGTCTTGTCCCAGTATGGGGTTGGAGGAGGTGGTCTGATTAAGGGCGCTGTGAACATGATGGAAATTGGGAGGTGATCGGAACCTGTCGCCGGTAGGTCGGTCGACCAAGACTGTACAAAACGAGTGAGGGGTTAGTTGATGAAGGCCAGGTCAATAACCCCGGGCCTAGTGTTGTGGTCAAATGGGAATCTGGGTATGTACCAGGGGTGTTGCTGAGTTCAAAGCCATTGTCGTGCGCTTTGTCGAAGTACGGGCTGGAAGTTGAAAATTCATTCGAAGAAATGGTTCTAAGGGGATCAGATTGTGGGTGGTGGATGTTGAAGTCCCCCGCCACAAGAGTGGGGAAGGGGTGCAGGGGGAAGCATGTAGCTGGGTCAACCGTTCTGTTTCCAGAGGAAGTGCCCACCGTTGAGTACNCGCCTTCTTGGCTTTCCAGACCGACTGTGGTGTCACTCTGGCCAGAAATTCTTTCCAGTATTTGGATTTGGCCTTCATAATTGCCTTGAAGTATCGGTTGCGGTGGGATCTCAGATCTTCTAAGGATTGTTCTGTTGGGTCTTTCCTATGTTCCCTCGTTGCTCGGTGGTGTGCTTGTCTCAAGTGGGTGATTGTCATGTCCCACCAGGGCTTCGAGTGGACGGAGACCCTCTTTGATGGGGTGCAGGATTTGATCAGGGTTGTGAGTGTAAGCAGGTGTCTTTCTAGCAGGTTGTCTAGATCGAGGTCGGTTGGGTTGGGCCGTGGTAGTGGAAAACGTCAGGCTTGTCAATTTTTCCTCAGCAACTGTCGCGTCTGTCTTGTCCCAGTATGGGGTTGGAGGAGGTGGTCTGATTAAGGGCGCCGTGAACATGATGGAAATCGGGAGGTGATCAGAACCTGTCGCCGGTAGGTCGGTCGACCAAGACTGTACAAAACGAGTGAGGGGTTAGTTGATGAAGGCCAGGTCAATAACCCCGGGCCTAGTGTTGTGGTCAAATGGGAATCTGGGTATGTACCAGGGGTGTTGCTGAGTTCAAAGCCATTGTCGTGCGCTTTGTCGAAGTACGGGCTGGAAGTTGAAAATTCATTCGAAGAAATGGTTCTAAGGGGATCAGATTGTGGGTGGTGGATGTTGAAGTCCCCCGCCACAAGAGTGGGGAAGGGGTGTAGGGGGAAGCATGTAGCTGGGTTAACCGTTCTGTTTCCAGAGGAAGTGCCCACCGTTGAGTACAGGTTGTACGCCCTGAATTGTAAGTATTTGGAATCAAAAAGACCAAGAGGGGAATAAACATCAATGGCCATAAAGTCAGGCCTGTTAAAAAACATAGGAAGTACAGCAAACAAATTCAAAAAATCCAGGTAAACGTAGTTAGCCACCTTGGGAGGTGTCCCTTGTTTAAATGGTGGAGCAAATGATTTAAAAAATTCAAAAGTGGGGAGCCTGTTGCGGTACACAGGGGGGTCTTGCAACAGAATTATCTGTGGGGGGGCTTTCAGAGACTGAAAGCTATTAAACAATGAAAGAAACACATCCCAGCTTCCCAAACAGTTATGTGGAACAAAAAAAAGTTGCTTAAGAGAGGGTGGGGGGGGTGGCCCTGAGGGCGATGTGCAGGTAGAGTCCTCCACCTTTATGCTCCTGAGATGGGGTCTTCGGGGGAGAACGCATCAGCCCACGGGAGGGGGGGCCGACTCGTCTGGGTACTGGGGCCTTGAACAGGTCCATTGGGAGGTGCGGGAGGTTTTTTGGCGTGGGGTCTCCTCAACGCTGGTGTCGGTCTGTTTGCCTTTCCCTTTAGGAGTGGCGGGTGTGGAGTTTTCCTCATCTGTGTCCATCCCTTCTTCCTCTTGGGCTGGTGGGAGGTCGTCTCTTGCCACTGGCTTGGGTGGGGAGGGGCAGTCGTTATTGGTTGCAGAGTGGTCCCCTGAACAGTGGGGGCATTTAAAGGGTGAAGTGAGGCAGCAGGCAGCTACAGCCTTCAGGCGTCCGTCTTTGGGGCATGTAGGGTTGGTGCATCGATGGGCTGAGCGGGGGTGTGATCCGGAGCAGAGTGGGCAGACTGAGTTGCTCTCCTTGCACATAGGAGAGGGATGTCCAAATTTCCAGCATTTTCGGGACTCCATGTAGCGGCTCTTGGAGTGGCAGACATCCACTTTGCGGGGCTTGGAGTCCAGGTGGATGGTCCTTCCTGTCTTCACAACGTCAGTGGGAGGAACCGATACAACAATAGAAGTAGAATTTTTAGTGGCCCTTATTTCAGGGTTTGGCTGGAGATATCTTGCAGAGAAGATCGTCACGCCTGTTGCGTTTAGGATAGAGTTTCCCAGCTCAGAGCGGAGTTCCTCTGGGTCCGACGGGAGGAAGGCGATGGGTAAGCCATGAATGGCTAGTTGGACTTCATTGGGGGCTGGCCTAAATGGCCTGAACAGGTTCTCTCCAACTGGGAACGCTTTGTTGAACCTCGCGGCGAGTGCGTCATAGTACGGGGAGTAGGCGGTAGCGGGAGTCTGTAGGGAGCGGGTTGTAAGAGTTAGGGCCCCTCTGGCGTTGACCGAGGCGCTAAAGCATAGTGGGTGGGGGCAGTTTGCCTCCTTCAGTACTTGTGCTGCTATGTCGGGAGCTGTTCCAACTATCCTGAGTGCATCCTGGTGTGGGAGGGGAGTCTCTCGCGGCGAGAAGAACCTTCTGTCCGCTGCTGGGAGGGGGGGTGGCCCTCTAACTGCGGGGCCCGCACCTGACGATGCTGCGACTTGGGCTGCCAAGGCAGAGCCCTTGTCTCCACTCTTCGATTTTTTGGACTTCCTTCCATCAGGTTGCGCTTCCCGTGCGGCAGCCTGGGCATAGGTTGACGGTTTAGATTTGGCTTTGCTGAGAGCCTTGTTGAGTGACTGCTCTTGGTGGCCAGGGGTGAACGAGTAGGCGCAGTATTTTCCCTCGCGGAAGGCCTGGGCTTCCCAGGATCGCTGGTATTTAACTGCGTAAGCGTTGGGATCACCATACCACTTATCTGTGGCTGTGTCGTAGCGGGGGATATCGGAGTCAAAGTCAGTCACTGGGCTGGCTGCTGGAATGGGAAGCGGAGGCTGATTTTTTGCGGTTTGTTTTAGCTGTTTTGCTGGTTTGGGTTGATGTGCCACGGCGGTAGGCTTTGCTGAGAGAGAGGCTGCTACTCTGGATGAGAGATCGGCCACTGTGGCTTGAATAGAGGCTAGGGAGGGTCCCATGGTTGGCTGGGTTTGTTGTGGGGGTGTTGTAATTTTACTCTCGAGGGAGCCTATCCTGGCGTGGAGGGCTGCTATTCCTTTGAGTGCTGTCATGATTAGGGGTAGGATTGTGGCTTCTCCCGCTGTTAGGCTTCTGAGATCAGCATCCCATAGCCTAGGGAATACGTCTCTATTGGTGGAGAGGTTGGAGGTGGTATGGTTGTACATCTCTCTGAGGAGGGGGAGGTTGGGGTCCAGCGGGCCTACAGAGGAGGA
>JACCEG010000015.1:748380-758540 GCA_014065205.1 Tuber brumale
GGTGGTTGGTGGTGAATTCGATTCTTGCAATAAGAGGTTTCTTGATTGCATTGTTGATTGCATTGCGAATAGTGAGGGGGTTGGTGGTATCAGGTAGGATAGAGCCATCTCTTTCAATGACAATGGTACGGTCGTATTTGGTCAAAACAGCTGGGGTTGAAGTTTTGGCTGGTGGAATGGTAGAGGATTTGACTGGGACTGCTCTGGTAGCTCTTTGGGCCCAGGTTTGTTGTTGTAGAGGGGCGGGAAAGGTGGTTAATTGTGGTAGGGGGGGATGTTGGTGGTGGAGATGGTACTGCAGGTGTTCAACCTGAGAGGTGAGGTGCGCAACTTGGCCTTGAAGTGTTTGGATGTCTGTAATATGGCGGTTTTGAACCATCATGAGGTGTTTCTGCAGGGCTTGGAAGCCATCTTCAAGGTGTTGAGTGCGAAGTGAGATGCCAAGGTTGGTGTTGGAGATGCCTTAAGCCAAAGGCCTTGGTGAAAACATAGGGATGGAAGGATAATCTTCTGTAGAGGTGGTAGAGGCAGGAGCAGGCACAGTCTGGACTGGAGAGCCTGGTTCTTCCTCCATGCGTGTGTCCTCAGGCGAGGCTGGGTTGGGAGGTGGGATGGATGGGTTGAAGGGGGCTGCAAAAGGGTTTGCACCACCCCTCCCTCTGCCCCTACGTCTATTAGACATCAGAGGGATCGGAAATGGGACTCAGTTGATAAAGGTGATAAAACAAAAAGGAGGGGGGATGATTTGTGGTTGAAAAGTCTTTAAGGTGAAAGGGTGAAGCGGTGAGGAATGGTTGTCAACCAATGAGGTGGAAGCTCGGCAAGAAATTTGGTGTGGGTTTTTCTTTCGCTGTGGTTGTAACGGCAACGGAGTCCTTGTATATATAGCTAGTTACCGCTGAGAGTATTAGAAGGAATTAAGCACCCGAACTGCTACCAATGTACTTTGCTACTACTATCCTCCACGCTAAAGTGTGCGCAAAGTAAATCTTTAATACTGGGCCATATTCTTGTGCTCAAGCTATTAAGGTTGTGCCACTATATACAAATTCAATAGGGTATGAGGCCAACAGATTTCTCTTCAGATCCAACAGCTTACCAAGGACTTACTGGAGTCTGACCTCGGTCTTCAGCTTCATCTCTGCTGGGTTCCTGGTCATACTGGCATCTAAGGCAATGATGAGGCTGACATTCTTGCAAAACAAGCTGCTGAGTATCCCCTACTATCACTGGGCAGCTACATCTCACTGATAAAGTTGACGACAGAGACCAAGCAATCTGCTCTTTCTGCCTGGCATCATTACTGGACTCAGTTACCAGAGGCTAGAAAGGGCAGACACTACAGGACCATCCACTACCACCTTCCTACCTTGAGGCCAGCTCTACACTTCCATCAGCTATCCAGATATCAGTTAGCTACAGTCACTCAACTCAGACTTGGTCATAGATATTTCAAGTCCTATCTTTCCAGAATGGATGAGAATGTCAATACCAGTTGTAGTTGTGACAGGCAGAAATCAGCACCACATACACCAGAACACATCCTGCTTTACTGCAGCAAATATCAACAACACAGACACCTCCTAAAAAAGGTTGCACAACATTTCCACCTTCCAGATGTGCTTGGATCCAAGGATGGCCTGCTGGCTGTTGGGAAATTTATTGGAAAGAGTGGGGCAGGAACAAGGCAAAACTACTTGAGAGGTCAGGAGAGAGCAGAGTGCTCAGGAAATGGAATAAGTAGGGAGGAGGACGTTGAGAGGGAAGAGGAGGTAGTGAGGGAAGGAAGAGATTGGGTTGACAGAGAGGAGGAGAGGTGGATAGAATGGAGGCAGGCAGGAGGAGTAGTGGAAGAGTAGGAGGAAAATGGCAGAAGGCCCACTGAGAAGGAGACAACAAGATTTAGGAGATAAAGTGGAGGACCAGTAGTGGGAGGCACTACAATCATGTACTACTTTCAGCTTCATAGCCTTAGGCTCTACAAGCTTAAGGATATATAATGATAATAATAATAATAGGGTATGAGCCATCCTCCGTCTCCGCTACACCTACGGTGATTGAAATTTATTTCCTATTTGGGATAAACTCAACACCACACCAAACTATCACCACTTTTCGGTCTGCACCCTCCCCTTGGGGGGGGTGTAGGCTATCACTGTCCATTCTTCTGGACTTCGAGTCCATCTCTACTGCTCTCTCCCTTTGAGGTTTACCCTCTGGGGATACCCTATCCTCTTCTTCCAGCATCTCACAATGCTGGGTACCTCCCTTACCCCGCTTTTGCTAGGCCTCGCTTAGCATTGGCGCGGTCGGGTTTCCCCCTTTTCATCTCAACAGACGGCTGGGATTACAGTTTGCGGTACGCGATTACCATGGATTCCTGTATCCCTCCCCTAAAGAAACTGGGGAGTTGTGTCGGGTCTCCTCAACAAGCCACAGTCGACTTCGCCATTCCCCTTCCTCACTCATCGCTTCAGCAGGTGGTATCCCATCCACTCCAGTGACACTATCTCTCGTAGAACCAGGGACTACATGAGACACGTGGTAAAACTGCTGGCTTTGTACGGGGCTTGCTGGGGGCCGCCTAGCAAGACACGAACACGTTTCCGACAGTTGGTTTGTCACTTGGGTCTACCCCTCCTCTACACTTTCTCGGTGCGATCGGCTGGCACCCTACTGCTACCACGGCTGGCGCCCTACTGCTACCCCCACACCTTAGCTGGCACCTTACTGCCTTCTACACTTCCTGCTGGTCTCGGACCAGTACCTCCCCCCCCAGCTGGTACCTTACTACCACCTCTTTCTGGTCCGAACTTTGGCTGCTGGCCTCCCCACTGGGTCCGGTTTTCCGGCGGGCCTCTGGGGGTTCCTGGGCCCTCCTACACGGCTCCCTCCTGCTTCGGTCAGGTGTCTCCCTACTTTGGTTCCCTTACCCCAGTTGCCCAGGGTAAATCTATCCTATTAGTGCTCGGGTCCGGTTCTGTGACGGAAGATCCTAGCCTGCGCGCGGGTGACCTAGGCTGGATGGTTTATGGGTTTTCATTTGTTTGGGGTTTCTTTCTGTTGTTTTGGTTGGTTCACTGTTGGGGTTGGGGATTTCGTCCATGTTGCGCATCTGCGGAGGTTTTGGGTTCGTGTATACTGTAGCGGTTGTGGTTAGGGGGAGTTTTTTACACCGACTGGCCTTGTAGTTAGACGGTTTTTCTTCAGCCTTTCTGAGCCGGGGCAGGGGTGGAGGTTTAGGTCTACATAGCTTGCGCTGACGTGACCTTGTTCCTTAATACTAAATAAAAACAGATTTAAAAAAAAAGAAAAAAAAGAAAAATAATAGGGTATGAGCCACGCTCCACGCCCTCTATTCATCTCTCGCTTGAAAAATTACCGCTTTCGGTCACCCCTAAACTCCAGGTTTTTGGGTGGCAACCAGCTCGACAAACCAATTTTCGCCTCTCGCTTAGGCTTCACTCTGTAAGCGACCCAACCCCTCACCTGATTCATACCTTCTGATATGACTCACAACACTGGTAGGGCCTCGCGCCCGGAATCCCGCACCTTTGACCGATCCTACCCCTATGCAGGAAGAACTGCTCAGGTCCCAACTGCCCCTGCCTTGGCACCAGCAGCCCAGATCCACTCTTCCCCCCCCCAGAATCCAACACGGTCCTCCTCTGTAGGCCCGCTCGACCCCAACCTCCCTCTCCTCAGAGAGATGTACACCCATACCACCTCCAACCTAGCCACCAATAGAGACTTATTCCCTAGGCTATGGGATGCCGATCTCAGAAGCCTTACGGCGGGAGAAGCCTCAATCCTCCCCCTGATCATGACCGCACTCGAAGGAATAGCAGCCCTCCATGCCAGGATAGGCTCCTTAGAAACCAAAATTACAACACCCTCACAACAAGCGCAACCCGCCGCTGGCCCCTCCCTAGCCTCCATTCAAGGTACAGTGGCTCATCTCTCGTCCAGAGTCGCTGCCTCCCTCTCAGCAAAATCCACTGCCGCGGAACACCAACCCCAACCTGCGAAACAGCGGAAGCAGACCGGAAGAAACCAGCCTGCCCCTCCGATCGCGACAGACAGCCCGATGACGGACTTTGATTCCGATATTCCCCGCTACGACAAAGCCACAGATAAGTGGTAAGGTGATCCCAACGCATACGAAGTTAAGCACCCGCGATCCTGGGAAGCCCAGGCTTTACGCGAGGGAAAATACAGCGCCTACTCGTTCACCCCTGGCCACCTAGAGCCGTCCCTCAACAAGGCTCTTAGTAAAGCCAAATCCAAACCGTCAAACAATGCCCAGGCTGCCGCTCCGCAAGCGCAATCTGATGGAAGGAAGTCTAAAAAGCCAAAGAGTGGAGACAAGGCCTCTGCCTCTGCAGCCCAAGTAGCAGCGTCGATGGGTGCGGGCCCCTCAGTTAGAGGGCCACCCCCCCTTCCAGCGGCAGACAGAAGGTTCTTCTCACCCCGCAAGACTCCCCTCCCTCACCAAGACGCACTTAGGATAGTCGCAACAGCCACAGACATAGCAGCTCAAGTACTAAAGGAAGCGAACTGCCCCCACCCACTATGCTTCAGCACCTCGGTCAACGCTAGGTGTGCCCTCACTCTTACAGCCCGCTCCCTACAGACTCCTGCTACTGCTTACTCCCCATACTATGACGCACTTGCCGCGAGGTTCAACAAGGCGTTCCCAGTTGGAGAAAACCTGTTCAGGCCGATTAGGCCGGCCCCCAACAAAGTCCAATTGGCCATTCCTGGCCTGCCCATCCCCTTCCTCTCGGCGGACCAAGAGTAGCTCCGCTCTGAGCTGGGAAATTCTATCCTTAACCCAACATGCGTGACGATCTTCTCTGCAAGATACCTCCAGCCTAACCCTGAAATAAGGGCCACAAAAACGCTACCTCTATTGTTGTATCGGTTCCTCCTACTGACGTTGTGAAGATAGGAAGCACCATTTACCTATACTCCAAGCCCCGCAAAGTGGATGTCTGCCACTCCAAAATCCGCTACATGCAGTGCAGGAAGTGCTGGAAATTTGGACACCCCTCTCCTATGTGTAAGGAGCGCAGCTCAGTCTGCCCACTCTGCTCTGGATCCCACCCCCGCTCAGCGCATCGGTGCACCAACCCTACTTGCCCCCAAGATGGACACCTGAAGGCTGTAGCTGCCTGCTGCCTCACCTCACTCTTGAAATGCCCCAACTGCTTAGGGGACCACTCTGCGACCAACAACGACTGCCCCTCCCGACCCAAGCCAGTAGCCAGGGACGACCTGCCCCCAGCCCAAGAAGAAGAAGGGATGCATACCGACGAGGATAACTCGAGACCCGCCACCCCTAAGGGGAAAGGTAAACAAACTGACACCAGCGTTGAGGAGACCCCACGCCAAACAACCTCCCGAACCATCCCAATGAGCCTGTTTAAGGCCCCAATACCCAAGCGAGTCGGCCCCCCCCCCCTGTGGGCTGATGCGTTTTCTTCTGTAGACCCCATTTCAGGTGCATAAAGGTGGAGGACTCTACCTGCACCTCGCTCATAGGGCCACCTCCCCCATCCTCTCTTAAGCAATTTTTTTTTGTTCAACATACCTGCCTGGGAAGCTGGGATGTGTTTCTTTCATTGTTTAATAGCTTTCAATCTCTGAAAGCCCCCCACAAATAATACTGTTGCAGGACCCCCATGTGTACCGCAACAGGCTCCATACTTTTACATCTTTTAAATCATTTGCTCCACCTTTTAAACAAGGGACACCTCCCAAGGTGGCTACCTACGTTTATATGGAATTTTTTAAATGTGTTTGCTGTACTTCCTGTCTTTTTTAATAGGCCTGACTTCATGGCAATCGATGTTTACTCTCCCCTAGGACTTTTTGACTCCCAATACTTACAATTTAGGGCATATAACCTGTACTCGCCGGTTGGCACCTCCTCTGGAAACAGAACAGTTGTCCCAGCCACATGCTTCCCCCTACACCCCTTCCCCACTCTCGTGGCGGGGGACTTCAACATCCGCCATCCACATTCTGATCCCCTAAGAACCATTTCTACGAATGAATTTTCAACTTTCAACCCATACTTTGCGCAAGCGCGCGACAACGGATTCGAACTCTGCAAGACTCCTGGAGCATACACCAGATTTCCGTTCGACCACAACACTAGGCCTGTGGTTATTGACCTGGCCTTCATCAACACACCCCTCACTTGCTTTTTACAATCTTGGTCGACCCGCCTACCAGCAACAGGTTCCGATCACCTTCCAATCTCTATCATGTTCACGGCACCTTTAATCAGGCCACCACCCCCAACCCCATATTGGGACAAGACAGAGTGGACAACCACTGTGGAAAAACTGCAAAGACTTTCGTTTCCACCACCGCGCCCCCACCCCACTGACCTCGATCTAGACAACTAGCTAGAGAGACATATGCTAACACTCACCACACTGATCAAAGCCTGCACCCCAACCAAAAGGGTCTCCCTCCACGCGAAGCCCGGGTGGGACACGACAATCACCCACCTGAGACAAGCACACCACCGGGCCTCGAGGAAACATAGGAAAGACCTCACAGAACAATCCTTAGAAGATCTAAGATCTCACCGCAACCGGTACTTCAAGGCAATTAAAAAAGCCAAAGCCAAATACTGGAAAGAGTTTCTGGCCAGGGTGACACCACTGTCAGTCTGGAAAGCCAAGAAGGCGGCCACGGGAAGAGATGAAGACAGATTCCCTGACCTGCCAGACGCAAACTCCCTTAACGAAATCAACAAAACTCTACTAGACCACTTCTCCCCACCAAAACCGCCAACGCAAGCGGTGGCCTACTCACTATTCGACCCCAAACACCCGCCACTAGCTCCCGAAGCGATCTCATCTGCCCTTGGCAGATCCTGGAACACCGCAGCCCCGGGCCCAGACCAAATCCCGTACGGGGTCTGGAAGAGGGTCCACATCATCAACCCTATCATACTCACATCTCTGCTTGCCCCCCTCTTGGCATATGAACACCACCTGAGGTGCCTCAAGATGTCCAACGGGGTGGTCCTACCTAAACCAGGAAAAGCAGATTACTCCACCACGGCCTCGTTCCGGATTATTGTTCTACTTGAAACCTTCTCGAAGATACTGGAAAGAATAGTAGCAACCCGCCTCTCCCTCATAGCCCGTGAAGTGGGACTCCTGAATCCTAATCAGTGCGGTTCACTCGCCGGCCTTTCAACCTTTGATGCCACGGCTGCCCTCACCCAAGAAGTTAGGGCAAGGCAAAACCCCTCCTACAAGGCCTCCTCCCTGTTTCTGGACATAAAAGGTGGCTTCGATAATGTTTCCTCTAGCCTCTTGACAGCTAAACTCAGAGCCAAGGGGACTCCCAAATACCTGGTAGCCTGGGTTCGTTCCTTTCTTACAGATCGTTCATGTCGCTGGTTGTTTCAGGGGGCCCCAGGGGCTTTCTCCCCCATTCAGGTGGGGACTCCTCAAGGATCACCTGTTTCTCCTTTGTTGTTTGTGATTTATGTTTCTGAATTGCATGTTTCTATACCCCGTGGGGTAATTTATTCCTATGTTGATGATTTTTCAATTACAGTTTCCACTGCTTCTTGCAGGGGGAATATTAGGTATCTTCAATATTGTTTTTCTTTGCTTCAAAGCAGGGCAGCACGGATTGGAGTTTCCTTTTCAATCCCCAAGACGGAACTGATACACTGGAGGACTCCTAAGCACAGATCTCCAATCTCTAAACAACCGATAGCACTAAACGGCTCTATCTTTGCACCTTCCTCTTCTTTAAGATGGCTGGGGTACTGGTTCACCCCCACCTTGGAAACAACCACCCACTTCACTAAGCGACTCACATTGGCCTCTGGGGCATTTTCTGCTATCAGAAGGCTTGCGCCTCCCGGAATTGGAATGCCCCCTCACATGTGCAGGAGGCTCGCGATGGGCCTCATCCTGCCTATCCTCACATATGGAGCTGACCTCCTGATACCAACACTCGCCACTACGGACAAGATGTCGGTCCTGTGGAACAAAGTCATGAGATGGGTTACGAACTGCTTCAGCTTGACCCCAATGACCATTTTGGCCATTGAGGCCTGCCTCCCCCCCCTGGATCTGCTGGTCGCCCACAGGAGAAGGATGTCGGCACTTCGGTTGGCCTGCTCCTCCCCTGCCTACAACCCAGCGTCAGCCAGGCTCCCCCCAGACTTCCCCTCTTATACCTCCCACCCAGACAGATCGGTACACAGGAAGCTGCTCAAGGGGAGAACCCAGAACTACATACCGCTAGGCTGGCGCCAATACAAAGCCGAACTGCCCGTGAGGAGGCACCTACCTATTGACTCACTGCCACGCCTTCTGCTGCCGGCCATGAGACAGACCACAACGTTCCCACCTGCCTGCCCGGCCCTGGAGCCGGGGCTGGCTCTGCTACTTCCCACCCCATCGAGTTACAAAGCTCTCAAGGCCTCACTACGAAACAGACTCCTGGAAGACTGGACTCACCTGGCCCCACCCCCTCTCTACTACCCATACAAGGCCACGCTAAAGCCACACGCCTTCATGGGGCTCGACCGCTTTACCGCGGGACGCATACACCAAGGAAGAGCTGGGAAAAGCTACCTCGCCACGCACCACTCCTGGGACGACCCCGAGTTCTCCACCCTGTGCACCTTCTGCCAGGAGGACGCGGAGACCTTCACCCACGCAATACTTCAATGCTCAGCTAAAGTTGATAAAAGGACACTCTACCTCCATGGGGTTTCCGACATTGGACAAGGCTCACCAATTTAGTCATCGCTTCCTGCTATCATTGGCCTCGCCAACTACATCCGTACTGCCGGTACCGGATTCCCGCCACCCATGCCGCCGATTAGGCCGCTCTCACCCCCTCGGGAGGTCCTACCTCCCCCCGCTGCCCTGATTTGAGCTTTACTTGCTGTTGATAAATTTTCTTTTATTATGTTGAAAGTTTGTTGATTTTTCTTTACAACTTTGAGTGGTCACCGTTTGGGGTGCCTGGGACGGATTTTTCGTTTTTGGAGATTTGTGGCGATGGTTTCTTTTGTTCGCTTGTTTGGAATTAAGGTTTTCTTTTTGCCATAGCTTACGCTTTTTTTTTTTTTTTAAATCATTTTCATTTAGTTTACGGTACAAAGAACCACATAAAGCTCGCGCTAAGGCGGTCAAAAACCCCCACCTAGGCCTAGCCCCGCCCAGCTGCCTGGGAAACCCTCTGGGGTATAAAAACCAAGCCCCGAGAAGCAGCGTACCCCGAACACGAACCAACAACCTCCACAGACATGCAACAACAAGAGAAGACCCCGGCCCGTTAGTGAAACAACATCGAGAACCCCAATTAACACCTCGCTACCACACAATGCAGTAGATGCCTGCACACTCTCCCATACACGAAGGCTATATCCCCAGAGTGAGGATCAGGCACTATAGATGAACATCTGGCCCAGGATGGAAGCAGTGAAGTAGAAGGGAGGAGATCAGACCGGCCTTGTAACGGGACGTCGAAGCCTAACCCCAGTGTCCACCGGAACACAACAAAGTAGAGTAGGGGCAGTAGGGTGCCAGCCAGCGGATGTCACCGAGGCGACAGAGCCAGGAGGAGGAGCGAGGAGGGCAGATGTGAACCCAACCTCTGGAGGCAGTGGGGATGCCGCCCAGCAGAGGGGATGCCAGCCCAGCAGAGAGGATGCCAGCCGGAGGAAGCACCCGAAGAGGGTGCCAGCCAGAGTGGTGGGGAGGTGGCAGTAAGGGTGCCAGCCGACCGATGGGAGGGTGAAGAGGGAGGGGTAGACCCAGAAGCTCTCAACTGTCGGAATCGTGTTCGTGTCTGTACTAGGCGGGTACCTCCCACACACCGAAGGCGTCTTACCGCGTCTCTCTTGTAGTCCCTTGTTCTCTGAGAGATAGCGTCACTTAGTGGATGGGATCCCACCACCAAGCAGTGTGAAGGAGGAATGTGGCGAAGTCGACCGTAGGTCGTGGGAACCCAAACCCAGGCCCAGAAGGGCGGGGAGAGAGAAACACCGAAGTCGCCTACCGCGAACTGTAGTCCCAGCCGTCTGGAGAGAGAAACCGTGAAACCCGACCGTGCCAATGTTAAGCGAGGTGCAAAACAACAGCGTGGCAAGAGGAGCAAACAAC
>JACCEG010000015.1:758819-792220 GCA_014065205.1 Tuber brumale
AAAAAAAAAATAAAAAAAAAAAAAAAAAAAAAAAGAAGAAATAATAGGGTATGAGCCCCACCCTCTCTTAAGCAACTTTTCTTTGTTCAACATAACTGCCTGGGAAGCTGGGATGTGTTTCTTTCATTGTTTAATAGCTTTCAGGCTCTGAAAGTCCCCCCACAGATAATACTGCTGCAGGATCCCCCTGTGTACCGTAACAGGCTCCGCACTTTTGAATCTTTTAAATCATTTGCTCCACCATGTAAACAAGGGACACCCCGCAAGGTGGCTACCTACGTTTACCAGGATTTTTTAAATGTGTTTGCTGTACTTGCTATTTTTTTCAACAGGCCTGATTTTATGGCTCTGGATATTTATTCCCCCCGAGGACTTTTTGATTCCAACTACCTACAATTTAGGACATATAACCTGTACTCAACGGTTGGCACCTCTTCAGGAAACAGAACGGTTGACCCAGCTACATGTTTTCCCCTACATTCCTTCCCGACCCTTGTGGCGGGGGACTTTAACATCCACCATCCACAATCTGACCCCCTGAGAACCATCTATTGGAATGAGTTTTCGACTTCCAGCCCCTATTTTGAGCAAGCGCACGACAATGGCTTCGAACTCTGCAACACTCCTGGAGCATACACTAGGTTTCCATTTGATAGCAACACCAGGCCAGGGGTTATTGACCTGGCCTTCGTTAACTCACCCCTCATTTGTTTTCTACAATCTTGGTCAACCCGCCTACCGGCAACTGGCTCTGATCACCTTCCAATCTCAATTATTTTTCTGGCACCTCGGCTCAGGGCGCCACCCCTGACCCCATACAGGGCCAAGACAGACTGGACAGTCGCTTCGGAAAAATTGAAAGGACTGTCAGTTCCACCACTACGCCCCAACCCCACCGACCTCGATCTAGACAACTCGCTAGAGAGACACATGCTAACACTAACCACACTGATCAAAGCCTGCACCACAACCAAGAGGGTCTCCGTTCACTCGAAGCCCTGGTGGGACATGACAATCACCCACCTGAGACAAGCACACTACCGGGCCTCGTGGGAACATAGGGGAAACCCCACAGAACAATCCTTAGAGGAACTAAGATCCCACCGCAATCGATACTTCAAGGCAATCAAGAAGGCCAAATCCAAATACTGGAAAGAGTTCCTGGCAAGGGTGACGCCAGAGCCAGTCTGGAAAGCCAAGAAGGCGGCCATGGGAAGAGATGAAGACATATTCCTGGATCTGCCGGGTGTGAACTCCCCTAACAAGATCAACGAAGCTCTACTAGACCACTTCTTCCCACCAAAACCACCAACGCAATCGGTGGCCTACCCACGATTTGACCCTGAACACCCACCACTAGCCCCGCAGGAGATCTCATCTGCCCTTGGCAGATCCTGGAATACCTCAGCCCCGGGCCCCGACCAAATCCCGTACGGGGTCTGGAAGAAAGTCCACACCATCAACCCAAACATCCTCACATCTCTCCTTGCCTCCCGCTTGGCATACGGGCACCACCTGAAGTGCCTCAAGATGTCTAATGGGGTGATTCTACGCAAACCAGGTAAACCAGAGGACTCCATCCTGGCCTGATTCCGGATTATTGTTCTACTTAAAACCTTCTCGAAGATACTGGAAAGGATAGTAGCAACCCGCCTCTCCCTCATCACCTGCGAAGTGGGGTTCCTGAACCGTAATCAGTGTGGTTCACTCGCCGGCCTTTCAACCTTTGACGTAATGGCTGCCCTCACACAAGAAATCAGGGTAAGACAACACCCCTCCTACCAAGCCTCCTCCCTGTTTTTGGACATAAAGGGAGGGTTCGATAATGTTTCCTCTAGTCTTCTTACAGCTAAACTCAGAGCCAAAGGTACTCCCAAATACCTGGTAGCCTGAGTTCGATCCTTCCTTACAGATCGTTCATGCCGCTTGTTGTTTCAGGGGGCCCCTGGGATTTTCTCAACCATTCAGGTGGGGACCCCTCAAGGATCACCTGTCTCTCCTTTGTTATTTGTGATTTATGTTTTTGAATTGCATGTTTCCATACCCCGTGGTGTGAACTTTTCCTATGTTGATGATTTTTCAATTACGGTTTCTACTGCTTCTTATAGGGGGAATATTAGGTATCTTCAATATTGTTTTTCTTTGCTTCAAAGCAGGGCAGCACGGATTAGAGTTCCCTTTTCGATCCCAAAGACGGAACTGATACACGGGAGGACGCCTAAGGACAGATCTCCAATCTCTAACCAACCGATAGCCCTAAATGGCTCCATTTTTCCGTCCTCCTCCTCGCTCAGATGGCTGGAGTACTGGTTCACCCCCACTCTGGAAACAACCACCCACTTCACCAAAAGACTCACAATGGCCTCTGGGGCCTTTTCCGCTATCGGAAGGCTTGCGCCACCCGGGATTGGAATGCCCCCTCACATGTGCCGAAGGCTCGCTATGGGCCTCATCCTTCCTATCCTCACGTATGGTGCAGACCTCCTGATACCAACACTCGCAACCACGGACAAGATGTCGGTCCTGTGGAACAAAGTCAAGAGATGGGTTACGAACTGCTTCAGCTCAACCCCAATGACCATTGTGGCCATTGAGGCCTGCCTGCCCCCTGTGGATCTGTTGATCACCCACCGGAGAAGGATGTCGGCACTTTGCTTAGCCTGCTCCTCCCCTGCCTACAACCCCGCCTCAGCTAGACTCCCCCCAGACTTCCCCTCCTACATCTCCCACCAGGACAGATCCGTGCATAGGACGCTGCTCGAAGGGAGAACCCAAAACTACATCCCGCTACACTGGCGCCAATATAAAGCTGAACAACCCATTCGGAGACACCTCCCCATCGACTCGCTGGCACACCTCATACTGCAGGCCACGAGACAAACTACAATGTTCCCACCTGCCTACACTGCCCTAGAGCCGGCTCTCGCCCCACCACCTCCCTTTACACTGAATTACGAAACCCCCAAGACTGCAATCAGAAACAGGCTCCTGGAGGATTGGACGCTCCAAGCTCCACCCCCTCACTGCTACCCATACAAGGCTACGCTGAAGCCAGACGCCTTTAAGGGCCTCGCCCGCTTTACCGCGTGACAAATACACCAAGGCAGGGCCGGGAAAAGCTACCTGGCCACGCACCACTCTTGGGACGACCCCCAGCCCTCCCCACTATGCACCCTCTGCGAGGAGGACGAGAAGACCTTCGTCTACGCAATGCTTCAATGCTCGGCTAAGGCTGATAAGAGGACGGTCTATCTCCATGGGGTTCACGACATCGGCAATGGCTCACCAATTTGGTCCTCACTTCCTGCCATCATTGGCCTTGCAAATTACATCCGCACTAATGGAACCGGATTCCCGCCACCCATATCGCCAATTAGGCCGCTCTCACCCCCTCGGGAGGACTCTCCTCCCAGTGCTGCCCTGCTTTGAATTCCATACTGCGGTTAATGAATTTTTACGTTGGAAGTTTGTTGAATTTCTTTACTATTTTGAGTGGTCACCATTTGAGGTGCTTGCGACGGATTTGTCGTTTTTGGAGATTTGAGCCTATGGTTTCTTTTGTTTGTTTGTTTGGAATTAAGGTTTTCTTTTTGCCATAGCTTACGCTGCATGCACGTTCTTGTACCTAACAAGCCATATATGATTTAAAAAAAAAAAGAGAAAAAAAAAAAGAAAAAAAGAAAAAAAAAGAAAATAACAGGGTATGAGCCATCCTCCGTCTCCGCTACACCTCCGGTGATTGAAATTTATTTCCTAATTGGGATATACTCAATACCACACCAAACTATCACCACTTTTCGGTCTGCACCCTCCCCTCGGAGGGGGTGTAGGCTATCACTATTCATCCCTTTGGACTTTGGGTCCATCTCTACTACCCTCTCCCTTTGAGGTTTGCCCTCTATGCATACCCTATCCTCTCCTTCCAGCTTCTCACGATGCTGGGTACCTCCCATTCCCCGTTTTTGCTAGGCTTCGCTTAACATCAGCACGGTCGGGTTTCCCTCTTTTCATCTCCACAGACGGCTGGGACTTCAGTTTGCGGTACGCGATTACGATGGATTCCTGTATCCCTCCACTAAAGAAACTGGGGAGTTGTGTCAGGTCTCCTCAACAGGCCACGGTCGATTTCGCCATTCTCCTTCCTCACTTATCGCTTCTGCAGGTGGTATCCCATCCACTACAGTGACACTATTTCTCGTAGAACAAGGGACTACATGAGAGATGTGGTAAACCTGCTCGCTTTGTTTGGGGCTTGCCGGAGGCCGCCTAGCTAGACACGAACACGATTCCGATAGTTGGTTTGTCACTTGGGTCTACCCCTTCTCTACACTTCCTCGGTGCGATTGGCTGGCACCCTACTGCTACCCCCTCACCTTAGCTGGCACCTTACTGCCATCTACACTTCCTGCTGGTCTCGGAACAGTCCCACCTCCCCTAGCTGGTACCTTACTACCACCTCTCTCTGGTCAGCACTTTGGCTGCTGGCCTCCCCACCAGGTCCGGTTTCCCGGCGGACCTCTAGGGGTTCCTGGGCCCTGCCACACGCCTTCCTCCTACTTCGGTCGGGTTTCTACCTATTTTGGCTCCCTTACCTCTGTTGCCACGGGTACAATTACTCTATTTAGTCCTCGGGTCCGGTTCTGTAATGGAAGATCCTTGCCTACGCGTGGGTGACCTAGGCTTGATGGTTTATGGGTTTTCATTTGTTTGGGGTTTCTTTCTGTTGTTTTGGTTTGTTCACGGTTGGGGTTTGAGATTTTCTCCATGTCGCGCGTCTGTGGAGGTTTTTGGTTCGTGTATACTGTAGCAGTTGTGGTTTGGGGGAGTTTTTTACACCGACTGGCCTTGTAGTTAGGCGGTTTTTCTTGTGCCTTTCTGAGCCGGGGCAGGGGTGGAGGTTTAGGTCTACATAGCTTGCGCTGACGTGACCTTCTTCCTTAATACTAAAGAAAACAAGATCTAAAAAAGAAAAAAAACAAAAGGAAAAAAAGAAAAAGGTAATAGGGTATGAGCCATCCTCCGTCTCCGCTACACCTGCGGTGCTTGAAATTTATTTCCTATTTAGGATAAACTCAACTCCACACCAAACTATCACCACTTTTCGGTCTGCACCCTCCCCTTGGAGGAGGTGTAGGCTCTCACTATTCATCACACTCTTGACTTCGAGCCGATCTCTACTGCCCTCTCCCTTTGAGGTTCACCCTCTAGAGACACCCTGCCCTGTTCTTCCGGCATCTCACGATGCTGGGTAGCTCCCTTATCCCACTTTTGCTAGGCCTCACCTAGCATCAGCCTGGTTATGTTTCCCTCTTTTCATCACAACATGCGGCTGGGACTACGGCTTGTGGTATGCGTTTATGACGGATTCCTGTATCCCTCCCCTAAAGAAACTGGGGAGTTGTGTCTGCTCTCCTCAACAGGCTACGGTCGATTACACCACCCTCCTTCCTCACTCCTCGCTTCAGCAGGTGGTATCCCATCCACTATAGTGACATTATCTCTCGTAGAACAAGGGACGACATGAGAGACGTTTTAAAACTGCTGGCTTTGCCTGGTGCTTGCTGGAGGCCGCCTAGCAAGACATGTACACGATTCCGACAGTTGTTTTGACGCCTGGGTCTACCCCTGCTCCACACTCCCTCGGTGCGATTGGCAGGCACCATACTGCTACCACAGGCCGGCATCCTACAGCTAACCCCTCCACCTTAGCTGGCACCTTACTGCCTACTCCACTTCCTGCTGGTCTCGGACCAGTACAACCTCCGCCAGCTGGTACCTTACTACCACCTCTTGCTGGTCAGCACTTCGGCTGCTGGCCTCCCCACCAGGTCTGATTTCCGGCGGACCTCTGGGGGTTCTTGGGCCATACCACATGCCTACCTCCTGGTTCAGTTGGGTCTCTCTCACTTTTGTTTCCCTTGCCCCTGTTGCAAGTCTATCTGACGTAGGGTACTATTACCCGTTTCAGTACTCTGGGCCGGTTCTATGATTGCGTGCTCAGTATATCTGAATAGCCTAGGCCTATGATGATCCTTAGGTCTCGGTTTATGGGCTTTCATTAGTTGTGGGTTTCTTGCGGTTGTTTGGGTTGGCTCACTGTTTGGGTTTTGGGATTTTTCTTATGTCGCGCATCCGTGGAGGTTTTTGGTTCATGTATGCTGTAGTGGTTGCGGTTTGGGGGACTTTCTTTCACCAACTGGTCTTGTAGTTAGACGGTCTTTCTTCAGCCTTTCTGAGCCGGGGCAGGGGTGGAGGTTTAAGTCTACATAGCTTGCGCTGACGTGACCTTGTTCCTTAATACTAAATAAAAATTATTTAAAAAAGATAAAAACGTAATAATAATAGGGTATGAGCCATCCTCCGTCTCCGCTACACCTCTGCTGATTGAAATTTATTTCCTAATTGGGATAAGCTCAACACCACACCCAACTATCACTAATTTTCGGTCTGCACCCTTCCCTTGGGGGGGCTGTAGGCTATCTCCACCCATCCCTTGGGACTGCGAGTCCGTCATTTCATCCCTTTCCCTTGGGGTCTACCTCTCTGGGATACTCAATCCTCCTCTCTAGTGTCTCACGATGTCCAGAAACCTGTTTACCCCGCTTTTACCGTAGCTTCGCTTAGCATCAGCGCGGTCGGATACAACTCTTTCTTCATCTTGGCAGACGGCTGGGATCACGGTTTGCTGTACGTGATTACGATGGATTCCTGGATCCCTCCCCCTAAAGGGGGGAGTTGTGTCAGGTCTCCTCAACAGGCTACGGTCGCTTTGGCCACCCTCCTTCCTCACTCACAGCTTCAGCTGGTGGTATCCCATCCACTATATTGACACTATCTCTCTGAGGACAAGCGACTACATGAGAGACGTGGTAAAACAGCAGGCTTTGTTTGGGGCTCGCTGGAGGCCTCCTAGCAAGACATGAACACGATACCCATAGCCTCTTTGTCATATAGGCATTGTTGCCTTCCATCTACACTCCTCATGGCTGCGATCAGCTGGCATTCTACTGCTACACCACCCCTTGGCTGGCACCCTACTGCTACCAGATGGCTTGCATCTGACTGCCGTCTCTCCTCTTTGCAGGCTTTGCGCCTGCCCCTCCACCCAAGCTAGCACCTTACTGCTACCCAGGCTGGCACCCTACTGCTGCCCCCATCATGCTGGAGTTTCTTCCGACACCCACCAACCCCCTCCTAGCACCTTACTGCTACTACCTTTTACGGTCTGCGGGCGGCGATGCTCCTCCTGCCCAACACTTCCTCCTCCAGGTGACCAGGCCGATCCCTTCCTCCCTACTTTTTTGCGAGCCCACGCCGGGCGAGGTGTTACCGCCCCAACTTTACTCCTTGGCTAGTCATCCCTATAGGGGGTGCATTTTGGGGTATTAATTGCTTTCTTTTGTGCCTTCGGGCAGAGATTTCCTGGGGGGTTTTTCCTGATGTTTCCTGCTTGTTTCTAGTTAGGCTTCTCTTACTTTCCAGGTTCGCTTGCAAGGTAGAGATGGGTGTCGCTGGAGGGGAGATGTGTGGTTGGCTGCACTTCCAGAAGGGCTTGGGACGGATGGCTTTTACCTGACGGGGGGAGGGATGTTTGAAATTGAGGGTTTTCTTTTTATTATAGCTTACGGTGCATGCACGTTCTTGTAACCAAATCCAGTAATATATGATATATATAAAGAAAAAAAGAATAATAATAATAGGGTATAAGCCTGGCACATTCATAGTCATAAGATATAAACTTATAAACTTCAACAGACTCTCTACCTTTCTATTTCTCATAAATGAAATTATCACTTGCTCTATCCCAGTGGTTTTATCCCTTCCAAACTACATAAACAAATATCTCGCTCAAAGTTTTAACCTTGTACCTCCTACAACTCTATTCACTAGAACCTACACCATATCACTTCCTATAGGACACCAAGGCACTCAATTAGCTAGGCCGATCATGTAAATATTAATACCAGTACTCATACTTAAGCAACGTGGATAACAGTTCATCTACCACCGGGGTACCACTCTGAGCAACCCCTACCTCTGCTGCCCGAAACATTGCCAACAACGCTCAATGTTATTGGACACCCTACTACAAGTTAAGCTCTATCCCAAAGATAAGTAGGCCCGACAACTATAGATTATGGCATGACATCTGCGAGGATATGCCGGGATTACATAACTGCGGGGAAATAGTAACAGAAAGGGAGACAATACCAGAACTGTTCTAAAAAGTAGACTGTGAAAACAACAGAGAAAAGATAGGCAAGTTCAGGGAAGGGATACCAGTGGGCCTGGACATACTTGCTGGAAGCGATAGGCTCTGAGCGGGTAATCCTCCCGGCAACACATAAGACAGCAGTGGCCATATGGAAATCCTTTCCTGCTAAATTGGCTTAAGCAAATACCTCATCCTTCTTCTACCAACTCAATGCCATCCTTGGCGCCAAATATGATACAGACCGACTAATCACCAATCATATTAACTGATACAATATTCTTTGGAATGGAACGCAACTATGTTATTCTGCCTCCTCTGCTGGCGACTCATACATCTTACCATTCACTTGAAGATCGGTCTTCAGATAGTGGAAAGCAAAAGCTATGGTTCTTCACCAATGCCTTTCCAAGTTAATAAGTAATATCGTTGACAACCTATACACCAAGGAGGACCTTACCTTTGATCACATCGATAATATGTTGTTATGCTTGAGACCTTCAGTTATTTCCACCACAGCCACAGCCCATAATAGCTCAAATGTCAAAAGAAAAGCAAATAGATAGGAAATGGTTCAAAGGGTACCAGCCAACAATACCAAGGAATACACTTACTGCAAAAAGCATTACCACACTGTGCTCTCAGAAGGACATACTTGGAATGAGTGTAATAAACTCAGGGCTAACAACAAAAAGAAGAAGGAGAGAAAAGCTGTTAACTCTGCTAAGATCGGCAAGGAAGAGATATCCGAACTGGTCAGTAAATCCTCCTCCCTCCTCTCCACACGCGGAAACCCTTGCCCCCTCAATTGGGTAATTGATACTTGTGCAAGCTCATACATGACCAGTAACCTAGATATTCTTATCAACTCTGTACCCAGTACAGTTGCCATTACGTTGGTAGATCACGCAGTAATAGATTCAGCAAGTTCAAGAATGGTTAGATATATGGCCAAAACGTCAAAAGGTCATATAGCTATGATAGTCCTGCAATGAGTACACTGATTCCCAAGTTGGGTAAAAGCAACTTGATGTCATGGTGAGTAGTAGTTTCAATGAGAAAGGGTTTTTCTTTATGTACTGAAGGGCAGGACAGGTTCATATTACGGAAATATAAGAATGAAGTAGTTTAAGGAAAGCTAGATGGTCAAGATTATGTTGTGCAAGAAGAAAAGGAAGTAGGGAACAAGATGACTTGGCAATAGTAGAATGAAGTACTGGAACACTTTTCGCCTCCTTACCTGCAAAACAAGAACTACAGCGATGACCTATCAATCCGCGAAGTTCCTCAAGTTTGGCACAGTGGAACTGGCATTACATCAAAGTGCACAAAGCAATGAACCTGAACTAATAAATAACCTATGTAAAATTGGTTTTGAACTGATCGATTCTGACCTAAGTGGAAAGTTTTCATACTCGTCTATTGGCAACTGCTGGTACTATGTTAGGTTCATTGATAACTGTATACAATACAATTGGGTTTATCACATTAAAGTCAGGGCATATACCATAAAAGGGTTTACATAGTTCATTCAGGGAAGACAAACCCAGTATAACGCTGCTACGAAACGATTCAGAACAGATAATGCAGGAGAATATGCCAACAATGAAATTCTAGAATTGTTACAGAAGCAAGGGATCATACATGACAAAGCGCCTGCTTATTCTCATGAATCTAATAGTGTTGCTGAACAGTACAATAGGACAATAATCACATTAATATGTTCTATGCTAACAGGACTACCACTACATTTACGGGCTGCAGCAATCACCACCATGCTAAACCTATAGAATAGACTCCCTAACTGATATATAGAAAGTTCAATGCCATATGAATCTCTATATAACAACAAGCAGTTGATAAGCCATCTTCACCCCTATGGGACCAAATGCTTTGTGCATGTACCAAAGGAAACGCGCAAACCTGGAACAAAGTTACAGCCCAGAACGACAGAAGGATACGCGGTCAGATCAATATCTTCCAACAAGATATACCGAATATACATTTCTACCCAGCGTAAGATTTCAGAAACAGGACAGATGCGCAGGACGAACAAAACAATACAACCAACAACTCGATCACAATCATTACCAGAAGCAGAAACTTGTCTAAATGTCTTTCTACTACCTATTCTTACTGCAAATGAGCCCCCTGAATTGAACAAAGAAAAGAAAACATGAAAACCAACCATTGAAGTACATCCTCCTCCAGCACCGGAAAGGCCCATAGACTATGACGAACTCATAAAACTAGACGCAAGCTTGAAACTACCTCAACAGGAGGAACAAGCAGAAGAACTACCTGCAATGTGGACTAGATCCGAAAGACTTATTAGCCCTCCCCAATACTATAAAAGGAACGTTAATTTACCGGGAAGCATGGACCCTATGACATATCAAGAAGTGATCAATAGTTGACTTAAGGTAAACTGGACCTCAGCTATGGAAGGTGAGATAAAGGCACTAAAGAAGAATAGGACTTTCGATGAAGTAGATAGGACAATAGGAAAAAATAAAAATAAAAAGAAAGCGGGTATACAAAAGAAAACAAAATGCTGGCAGTATACATAAAAGATACCATGCAAGAGCAACAGCCAAAGGTTTCTTATAAGTACCTGGGTTCCACTTTGAAGATACCATCACATCAGTTATCCTTTACGAATCACTCCCTTTCCTGCTTGCTGTATCTTGCAAAATAAAAGGGCAACCACGACAATTCGATATTAAATCAGCCCTCCTTTCTGATGCATTGAAAGTAGAAGCCTACATGCAACTATTACCTGTGTACAGTAATGCAGTCAAAGTATAGCCACTGCACTAACGTCTCTCTGGGCCTAAGCAATCTGACAATGAATAGTATATTCTCCGCACCAGATACAGAACCTCTGGAGGCTCTATGATATCCCACTTATACCCATCTATGTTCGTTCACAATAAACATGGTATCTACATTTCGATTTACATTAACAATATCGCAATATACTTGGCCGACACTACACAAGCCACATTGCTGCCCGAAGAGCTGAAAATGCCCTTAGAGATTACTGACTTGGAGAATCTCAGTTCCAGCTCCGCCTCTACCACGTGTATACATGAGGCAGGATACATCTTACCCATGAACGATATATCATGTCAATCCTTGCAAGGTACGCTATGGAAAACTCATGTTCTGTCTCCACACCCTTAACAAAAGGCATTCAAGTGTGGAAAGGAACGAAAGAAGAACAGATAGCGGATCTTTCCACATACCAATCGATAATAGGATCACCTTTGTATTCAACCACTGGTATAAGACCCGACCAAGCATATACTATTTCATTTCTCTTTCAACTTTCTTCATATCCCATAGAACAATACCTCAAGGCCGCAAAACATGTTTTAAGGTACATCAAGGGTACAAAAACAATGTGACATTATTATCCTCACACAGCTGCGCGCACTATCGCTATCTACATCAATGCTGAGTTTGCTGCTGGTTTAGATATTCGCCATTGTTCTTCCGAACACATTCCACTTTTCAGTAGCACTTATATTTTCTGTTGATACAAGAAACAGGCCTCAGTCACAACATCTACAACCTACGCAGAATATGTAGCTATGTCCTGTGCTGTGCAACAAACATAATGGTACATCAAAGGTCTCCAACTCATCCGTCAAACTGTACCTATCACCTTACAGGCCAATAATACCAGTGCACATTGCCTAGTATTACACAAGCGGCTAAGGAATGAAGAAAACATATTGATATACATTTCGATAAAATAGTCAAAGAAATAGATAAGAGCAGATTCATACCACGTCAAATTGCGGCGCCACAAAACCTAGCCGATATAGGTACCAAGACCTTACGGAAACCAGTGCACGAATATCTAATGGGACTGTTGGGCTGCTGATTGTGAGGGAAAGTGTTGAAACTTCTGTTTTATTCACTTTATACCCATATTTCTTTTAAATAACTGGAATTTTTCTGCTTAGTTTCATTTCTGGTTTATCTATAGATCACGAACATTACTACAGCTAGAGCTTATTCCACATGTATTTTATTTATATTTCATGATAACTCTAGGATAATTAGATATAGATTTTCTTATTGCCTGTGTGGGATATTTCGCTAATTTTCATTTATGTACTATGACCTTTTCAGAAGTTGCATTGCATGTTGATTTTCCACTTAAAATCTCTTATACCAGTATGATTTATATATATTGTATTTGGGATTTTCTTGCCAATTTTTTGCATGCAAACTTGGTTGCCCTTCTGTTTCTTAAAAGATTTTCCCACTTATTTCTTTTCTTTGCTCAAGTATACATCCCTGTATATATAGCTGGTTACCTCTTACAGTTATAGAAAGAGTTGAGAACAAGAACTGCCCCCCCCCCCCTAATCTAGCATTCTACTAACATGCTACTGGCTCAAGTTTGCCCACAGTATATCATTAATACAGTGGCGTATTGTCGTACACAAGCTTTTCAGATTGTGCAGCTGCATACAAATTCAATAGAATAGCCCACAACCGAACCGTGAAGAGGCTCCAGAAGACTTTATTATCATAGGTAGTCATATCAGACTGCCATCCAAGCCAGCCAAAAGGGCTCCTGCTGAAGAAGAAGTCAGCATAGAGAGGCTGGAGGAAAGGATGACTGTTAGGTCCTCATGGGCCAAGGTGGTGGAAGACAACAAGTGAAACCATGCTGTCTATCACTTGACGATATGTACTGATAATGTGTCTAAGATGCACTTTAACAGAAAAGAGAATTGCAACTTCTTTACCTAAAAGGGGAACACAGTGTAATACCTCAGTAATGAGGAACAAGTCTACACCACAAAATACACCACATAATCACCAATTCCAAAGCCTACCCAACTGCAACACGATTGAATCTCCTGCCAGAACTGTATTTACAGATATTGCTCATATCCGGAAAAAAAACTAAGAGGTACCAAGGTAGTATTTCAACTAAGAACCCACATTCTGAGGATAGAACCTGCACAGGGGGGCTATATAAAAACATTTGTGTCCAAGGAGAAACTACACTAGACAGTTGAACACCTTGGCCAAACAACAGACCTGCTGAAGGTACAGAGCTGGAGGCACCTAACAATAATATTGGACCTGGAAAAAGAAAACTACCACCTCCAACACACCATGAAGGGAGCCAGGAGAGGAGTGGAGACTATTTGACTTCCAGAGGAGGAAAATGTAGAAAAGATGAGGGAAGTGTAGAAACAAGCCAGATGGAAGAGATAAGCAAGACTAGTTGACTTGCGAAACATAGCAGATAAAACATGCAAGTACCATAATTGCTTAGGATCATTTGTTTACCAGTTATGGAATGAATGGAAGCCAGTTCGAAGGTACTAGAGTTTAGCAAGGGACATGCTAATATCATGGATATGGCTTAGCCTGGCAGGGCTTTCACATGACTCATAGTTATGAGTTATAGGTATGTTAGGTTTTGCACATAAGCTCACTTTGAGGTCATTAGTTTTGAGCATGGGACTACTTAGGTCATCTGAGTTGACCAGATGATTGTTTTATGTGACTTATAGTTATGAGTTATAAATATGTTAGGCTTCACCAATGACCTCGCTCAGAGGTCATGTGTTATGTGAGTGACACCACTCAGATTGTATGACTTGATCAGATGATACAGTCACCAGTCAAAAGTCTTCGCGAGGAGATGACTAAGTAACAACTGAAAATCCTTAGCTACCATCACGGTCGCATGGCTGGTATTGTATTGATTACGAATTCACAGCCATGCCTCTCAAACCAAAAACCCATCGAAGAGAAATGTCTGAAATACTTGAAGACATTATAATTGCCTTTTTTTGATGTTTTCGTAATTATTCTTTTGTTGCAAGACCAGTGGAATGATTATGTAATTAAGCTTGGCATTGAGGGATAGATTGTGAACAATTTTGATAGGTGACTGTAGTTTCACATGCTATGTAGTTTTGAGTCATAAGTATATTCTGCTTTGCACATGACCTCGCTTAGAGGTCCTCGGCAGTATGGATGTATCCATTTTGCTCATATAACAGGTTTAAGTTGAAGGGAGATTATTGTGAAGAGTGATTATAGAAGGAGGTCCATAGAACATAGGAGATGAACTATCCTTCTCTCTCTCTATGTTCCTTGTGCTGGAAATCAATTCTCAATGCAGGAATTGCACGATCCCCCGCACCACCCCCTCTCCTCCTATGATGGCTTTGACCTATGAGTGACGGACATCTTCATCTTCTCCTGACTATCCTCTTTCACATTTCTACCAATTGAAACTTTCCCTTACTGTGGTTCCAGTACTGCTTTCTCCTGCCTGTTCTCTCCTGTCACTGCTCTTAGCAAGAGCCCCCTTCACAGTTGGTATCTGCATGTATCTCATGTAGCAGCGGGGTGACGACACAGTTTGCCATACCCGATAACTTCTAACAGGCTATTTACTTGATCTTGGCCATCTTTTCTGGTTGGCATGTAGTGGTATCCCATTCACTATGTCATGCTATATCTGGTAGAATAAGTGCCTACATGAGAGGCAAAGTGAAATGTCTTGCACCCTATCTGAAGACCACCTAGTTAGACATGAATACGATTACCGATCATTAATAAAGTTGTGCTTGGTATCCGCTTTTTCCTCATACACCCTTCGGCTAGCACCTTACTGCTAGAATCTATCCTTACTTCACTGTCTTTAGGCTATCACCTGCGTGTTTTCTGGCCTGGATTTCACTGGTCTTTGTGTCTTGCCACACGTCTTTTTGCCTTACACTGAGGTTTTGCCTTTGCTGTCCCACCACCTGTGCAGAGTATATGCATATTGGCCATAGAAATATTTACCACAGGTAGTATAGGGCTTTGGCTATATTGTTAGGCTACAGGTTGTTTAGATAGGCTATTCACTGCGGGTTGTAGCTGCTCTCTTGATGCCAGGTTTACTTTCTTTTATTGCATTGTGGGGTGTTTTTATTTACACTCTTTACCATTCATATACACTACAAGTTTGATGGGTGCATGAGTTTTTTTGACTGCATGGGGTGTTAGAGTCAGTGGCTCTAGGTGAGACTCTTCTGCATTCCAGTCACAGGGCCTTTGGGCTGGGCACCTGGTTATCAATATTGAAAGCCTTGGTGATGGTTGTTCTTCTGGGTACTTGGGGGCCACAGTAGGGGAGGAGGTGCACGCTTCTCCTGTAGCATGTTAAGCTGCATGTGGATGGTGTCCCTTCCATATAGAATAAAATGGATGACAAGAAGATAAAAAAGAAAGGACCAGAGAGATGAACGATCCTCCATCTCTGCAATTTTCCGAGATCCTGAAAACAACACTCAAGGTAGGATTCCCATAATCATCTACCCCCTGCCTCTGCAGCCATAATTGCTTCTACCTAGGAGTGACTGCCATTCTCCTCCTCTTCCGATTGACCACCTTTGCTCTTTTATACATTGAGGCTTACTTTCTTTTAAGTTCAAGTACTGCCAATCTGCTTCCCTGTTCTCACGCCCTCACCTCACATTGTAAGGCCCCTCCTTACTGTCTGTGACTCTTTGTTTCTCATGCTTTAGATGGCTAGAAATATGGTTTACTGTACACAAGAACTCCACAACAGCCATGTGGGTTAATCTAGCCCTTCTGTGCAGTCAGTTTAAGTGGTGGTATCCCATCTAGTAAGTGATACTATCACTCTGAGAACAAGAAACCACAGGAGTGATGGGTTAAAATCACTTGCCCTTCTCCACTAGGTACTCGCTAGTAAGACATGAATATGATGACCAGGAGTTGACATAGCGGTATTCAGTTTCTTTCCTGACCTCACAGTTGGATTAGGTTGCAACCTACTGCTACATCCTTTCTCTGGCTGGTACACTACTACTGCCCTCAGCTCCTGCTGTCCTCCTCAGTCAGCACACGTCTTGTTCTGCACGATGTTCCGGGAATTGTGCAACAATTCTTTGCCTGCCTGTGTGCATATTCCGTCTTGGTTGTTATGAAATCTGCGGGTACAATATTTGATTAGTTTCGCTGCAATCCTCCCTGTAGTTGTCACGAATGGGGCTTAGTAAGGAAAGGTTTTGACATGACTCATAGTTATGAGTCATAGTTGTATTATGTTTCACATATAACCTAATTTAGAGGTCATGGGTTTCGCGCATGTAACCACTTTGGTCATATGACTTGATTATGATGTT
Source organism: Tuber brumale (assembly GCA_014065205.1). Taxonomy (NCBI): domain Eukaryota; kingdom Fungi; phylum Ascomycota; class Pezizomycetes; order Pezizales; family Tuberaceae; genus Tuber; species Tuber brumale. The sequence goes on from JACCEG010000015.1 coordinate 775,218, forward strand.
ATGTTATGTTTCGCACATGACCTCATTTAGAGGTCATGGGTTTTGTGCATATGACCATTTTGGTCATATGACTAGTTTATGATGTTTTGATATGACTCACAGTTGTGAGTCATATGTAACGCGTGATGCAAGGTGTGAGTCAAAAGGAAGTTAAGAGCAACTAAATAAGGAGGTCACTAGGACCGAGTAGATAGGCCATCCTCCGTCTCCCCTACACACCCGGCGATTGAAATCAACCCTCAACGCTAGGTACGCACGAAGCGTCCACCCCCCCTCTCCTCCCACGATGGCTGCAGCCTAGGAGTGAGGGCCACCTCCCCCTTTTCCCACTGCCATCGCTCGCTCTTTTGCGCAGCGTGGCTTTCCTCCCTCAGGGTTCCGGTGCTGCCTTTCTGCTGCCCGTTCTCGTCCCTTTCCTCGCTTAGCAAGGCCCCTCCTCACGGTCGGCGACCGCTCGCTTCCCATGCTTCAGACGGCTGGGAACACTGTTTCTGCGGTACGCGAGGACTAATCTTTAGGCCTGATGGTAGACCTCGCACCTCTCCTTCCTTGGGGACCTCTCTTCTTCGTTTCCGTTTGGCGTTGACTGTGGTGGACGCCTGTCTCCCTGTGTGCACGCGCGCCGTGGGGGAACACCTCGGCTAGTAACTTCGGGGCCTGTCACGCTTGGAGATCTGGCCATACCCTCCTAGTCTTGCGGTTCAAGTTGGGACTACTCTTGTTGGAGACCGCCTAGCAAGACACGAACACGATGACCGATAGTCGACACGGTCGCGTTCGGTTTCTGGCCCGTTCTGGCGGTTGGATCGGCTTGCACCCTACTGCTACACCCTCCCTCGGCAAGCACCCTACTGCTCCACCCTCTCCGGCCGCAGCCCACAGGCAGCTCCATTTCTCGGTTAGGTCGCGTTCTGGGATAACTTCTACGGTTTTCTGCTGCCAGCGCGTGTCTCTGGCTTGGTTGTTGTGGGGCTCACCCTGGTGCGAGATTTCTTTTGTTTTTTCGGAGATGTCGCGGACGGTTACCTTCTTATGTTTTCCCGCGTTCTTCTTAGTTAGGCTTCTCCTATTCTCTGAGTTCGCTTGTGAGGTAGGGACGGGTTTTTCTTTGGGGCGAGATGTGCGGTTAGGCCCATACCAGAGGGTCTTGGAGATACGGTTGGGCCGGGCGGCAGGAGGAATAGGGATTGTTTATGCCATAGCTAGCGCTGCATGCAAGTTCTTGTACCCTAAATAACAACAAATACATGAGGATAAAAAAAGAAAAAAGAAGAAATAAGGAAAAGACCGCGTTGATAGGCCATCCTCCGTCTCCTCTACACACCCGGCGATTGAAATCAACCCTCAATGCTAGGTACTCACGAACCATCCACCCCCCCTCTCCACCCACAATGGCTTTGGCCTAGGAGTGACGGCCACCTCCCCCCTTTTCCCACCGCCATCGCTTGCTCTTTTACGCGGCGTGGCTTTCCTCCCTCTGGGTTCCAGCACTGCCTTTCTGCTGCCCGTTCTCGCCCCTTTCCTCGCTTACAGATGCCCCTGCTCGCGGTCGGCGACCGCTTGCTTCCCATGCTTGAGACCGATGGGAACACGGTTTCTGCGGTACGCGAGGAATACTCTTTAGGCCTGATGGTCGACCTCGCTCCTCTCCTTCATTGGGAACCTCTCTTCTTCGTTTCCGTTTGGCGTTGGCTGTGGTGGACGCCTGTCTCCCTGTGTGCACGAGCACCGTGGGGGAACGCCTCGGCTAGTAACTTCGGGGCCTGTCTCCCTCCGAGATTTGGCCATACCCTCCTAGTGTTACGGTTCAAGTTGGGACTACTCTTGTTGGAGACCGCCTAGCAAGGCAGGAACACGATTACTGATAGTTGACACGGTCGCGTTCTGTTTCTGGCCCGCACTGGCGGTTGGATCGGCTTGCACCATACTGCTACACCCACCCTCCGCTAGCACCCTACTGCTCCACCCTCTCCCGCCGCAGCCCACAGGCGGCTCCCTTTCTCGGTTACGTCGCGTTCCAGGCTAACTTCTACGGTTTTCTGCTGCCAGCGCGTATATCTGGCTTTGTTGTTGTGGGGCTCACCCTGGTGCGATTTTTCCCTTGTTCTTTTTGAGATGTCTCGGGTGGTTACCTTCTTATGTTTTCCTGCGTTCTTCTTAGTTAGGCTTCTCCTATTTCTCTGAGTTCGCTTGCGAGGTAGGGATGGCTTTTTCTTTGGGGCGAGATGTACGGTTAGGCCCATACCAGAGGGTCTTGGAGATACGGTTGGGCCAGGCGGGAGGAGGAACGGGGATTGTTTATGCCATAGCTAGTACTGCATGCAAGTTCTTGTACCCCAAATAACAACGAATACATGAAGATTTTAATATTCACCACCCCTCAGAAGACTCAGAGCGCCTTTTCTCGACCTCAGACCTAGGCGCCTCAGCCCCTTACTTCGAAAGGGCTGCGGACGAGGGTTTCTGCCTCCATAATACACCCGGTACACTCACTTACTTTCCCTTCGATTCGAACCTCCGCTCCTCCCTAATAGACCTGGCTTTCGCCAATGCCTCCCTCTCGCCCAACCTTCGATCCTGGGGCACGCCGTTCCCGCCAACGGGTTCAGACCATGTCCCCATCCTAATCATGCTTTCAGAGCCCTTGGCCTGCCCCCCACCCCCCTCTCCTTCGTGGACAAAACAGTCTGGCCCGCCCTCGAGGAAGGACTAAAGAAGATGGAGTTCCGCCCCCCTCCTCCCCTTCCTACGCCGCGGGTTCTGTCAGTACAGTTTGACACAGCCTTGGATTGGATAAGGTCCCAACTCAGGGGCAACACCTCCGACAAGAGACCTTCCCATAGGTCCAAACCCTGGTGGACACCCAACCTAACGGTGCAGAGATCAACCTTCCACTCCGCCGTCCGAGCGGCCCGCAAGGACCCCCTCCACTCATCTAAATACCTCTGCAGGGAGGCACGCCTCCTGTACTTCAAGGCCATCAAGAAGGCCAAGGATGAATACTGGAAGAACTTCCTGTAAACAGCTAACCCCCAAACCCTCTTGACGGCAAGAAGGTTCGCCTTCGGCAAACCGCCCGACAGGTTCCCCCAAATTCGGGGGGCTGAAAGCCGCAACGAAATCAACAATGTCCTACTTAAACACTTTTTCCCCGAGAAGAGGTCCTCTCACCACCCCCATATCCTCCGTGAATTTAAAGACGTTCCGGAGCTGTCGGTGGAAGAAATTGCTGCGGCTCTCCGAAAATCCTGCCCGTCCTCTGCCCCCGGGCAGGAGCAGATACCATACTCTGTCTGGAAGAAGGTCCACTTGATTAACCCGAACATCTTCACGTCTCTCCTGAGTCCCCTGGTTAGATATGGGCACCACACTCCCTCTCCGAAATAGGCCAACGGCATAGTCCTAGACAAGCCTGGCAAACCCTGCTACAACACCCCCGCATCGTTCCGCATCATCGTCCTCCTGGAGACTGTGTCCAAGATCCTGGAGAGGGTGATGGCAAACCGGCTCCCTGTCCTTGCTCGTTTCCTGGGCCTCCTCTGCTCCAACCAGACTGGCTCCCTGCCTGGTCTGAGTACCTTCGACGTGGCGGCTACCCTCTCCCCAGAGGTCCAGCTGTTTATGCGCCCCAAGCTCAAGGTCTCGACCCTCTCCTTGGACATCAAAGGTGGCTTCGATAATGTCTCGGCCCCGACACTCTGCAACAGGCTCACCACCAAGGCGGTAAATCCCTACATGGTTTCGTGGATAAGGTCTTTCCTCTACGCCCGCACCTGCCGCCTGGTTTTCCCGGGCGCACCAAAAGTCTTCTCACCTGTCGCGGTTGGCACCCCTCCAGGCTCCCCGATCTCCGCCCTGCTTTTTGTTATCTACGTCTCTACCCTTCACTTCTCAGTCCCATGGGGCCTCATCCTTTCCTACGTGGACGACTTCATGGTCACAGTGGCCTCAGGCTCTTACCGGAGGAACATCCAGAGACTGCAAGGCATCACCAAAGTCCTACAGCGTAAGGCGGCCAGACTGGGCATGTCCTTCCCGATCCCGAAAATGGAACTCATTCACAGGGAGACCCCTTCTCAGAAAATCTCCGCTCCCCCAATCCTGGTCCTGCTGGACGACTTAGTCTTCCGCCCCTCTAAGCTAATCAGGTGGCTCGGTTATTGGTTCGAGCCTTCCTCCACTTCAGGCACAAGAGGTACCACGTCCCACTTTGTTAGAAGGCTTGGCCTGGCCCAAGGCGCCTTCGCCACTATCAAAAGACTCGCAAGGCCCGGTAAGGGCCTCCCTCCCTTCCTCTGCCACCGTTTGGCAACATCCTTGATTTCCCCGATCCTCCTTTACGGCGCGGGCCTATTCTCCCCGAGTCTCACCCTCCTAGACCGCCTATCGGATTTCTGGAGGACTGTCCAGAGGTGGGTCACGAATTACTTCTGCTCCACACCTGTCGGCACTCTCGCTTGCGAGTCGGCCCTGCCCCCAATGCCCCTTCTGATACGGCACCGCCTGAGGCTTGCAGCCATAAGACTGGTCTGCCACCTGCCAGAGGCCACCCCGGCAACTGCCAGGCTCCACCCCACTTTCCCAACCTCGTCCCCCTTCAGGGCTCTGGACGACCACCGTCACCATACATGAGGCCTGACATCGGTCTACACCCCCCTATCTTGGAAATGCACAGTCACTGCCCCGTCCATAAGAAAGCACCTTCCAATCGACGCTATTGCGCATCGGACTCTCTCGTTAATCTCCGTCACTGGTCCTAAGCCGGTGGCTTCCCCCGGCCTCCTCCCGCCACACTGTCTTCCGGTTCAAAAAGGCTCTCCCTCCGACAAGTCGATCAAGCTGAGAATCAGATCAGCACTTGTGAAAGATTGGAACGACCAGTTCCCGCCGCCCCCGACCTACCTCCACCCAGTGTCCCTAACGCCCCACCCTTTTATCGGGCTGGGCAGGTTCATCGCTGGGAGGATCCACCAGACACGATCGGGCAAAGGTTACCTCGCGGCCCACCCATCGTGGTTCACTGAAGACCCCTCCCCCCTCGGCCCTTTTTCGTGGAGGATGAGGAGGACTTCACCCACGCCATACTGTCATGCGAGTCCCGCAAGGAACCTCGTGGGTGCCACCTCCAGGGGCTCACTTCGTTAGATCGGGACAGCCCCCTCTGGTCGAGCCCCGCCGCTCACAACTCCCTCGCTAGATACATAAACGTCACGGCGACGGGTTTTCCACCAGGCATGCCCAGGGCGGAACGGGACCCCCTACACCCCCTGGACGCGGACGCGTCTGCCCTACCGATCCACGCTTTCGCTACCTGATGAGGGTCCTACCTCTCGCCGCTTTGTCTTCTTTTTTTTGGTTTGCTAAAAGAGATTATTTTTCATTATGATCATGCGCTTTATTGTGTTATTTCCTTAGGGATTTGGTGTCGGCTATCGGACACACTTAGGACGACTTTATAGTTTGGTGCGATTGTTTCTTTTGTTACTTGCGAGTTTTTGAGATTATGGTTTTGTTTATGCCATAGCTAGCGCTGCATGCAAGTTCTTGTACCATGAATCAATGAATACATGAAGATAAAAAAAAAAAGAAAAAAAGAAAAAAGAGCGAGTAGATAGGCCATCCTCCGTCTCCTCTACACATGCTGCGATTGAAATCAACCCTCAACGCTAGGTACTCACGAACCATCCACTCCCCTTCTCCTTCCATAATGGCTTCGGCCTAGGAGTGACGGCCACCTCGCCTCTTTTCCCACTGCCATCGCTTGCTCTTTTACGCGGTGTGGCTTTCCTCCCTCTGAGTTCCAGTACTGCCATTCTGCTGCCTGTTCTCACCTCTTTCCTCACTTAGCGAGGCCCCTCCTCACGGTCGGCGACCACTCGCTTCCCGTGCTTCCGACGGCTGGGAACATGGTTTCTGCAGTACGTGAGGACTACTCTTTAGGCCTGATGGTCAACCTCGCTCCTCTCCTTCCTTGGGGACCTCTCTGCTTCGTTTCCGTTTGGCGTTGGCTGTGGTGGACGCTTGTCTCCCTGTGTGCACGACACCGCGGGGAACGCCACGGCTCGTCACTTTGGGGCCTGTCTCCCTTGGAGATTTGGCCATACCCTCCTAGGCTTACGGTTCAAGTTGGGAATACTCTTGTTGGAGACCGCCTAGCAAGACTGGAACACGATTACCGATAGTCGACACAGTCACGTTAGGTTTCTGGCCCGTTCTGGCGGTTGTATTGGCTGGCACCCTACTGTTACACCCTCCCTCGGCTAGCACCCTACTGCTCCACCCTCTCCCGCCGCAGCCCACAGGCGGCTCCCTTTCTGGGTTACGTCGCGTTCCGGGATAACTTCTACAGTTTTCTGCTGCCAGCGCGTATCTCAGGCTTGGTTGTTGTGGGGCTCACCTTGGTGCGGGTTTTCTTTTGTTCTTTTTTGAGATGTCATGGGCGGTTACCTTCTTATGTTTTCCTGCTTTCTTCGTAGTAAGGCTTCTCCTATTCTCTGAGTTCGCTTGCGAGGTAGGGACGTGTTTTTCTTTGAGGCAAGATGTGCGGTTAGGCCCATACCAGAAGGTCTTGGGGTTACGGTTGGGCCGGGTGGGGGGAGGAATGGGGATTCTTTATGCTATAGCTAGCGCTGCATGCACGGTTGTCTTACCTTAAACTAAGCAATCATAAGAAGAGAAAAAAAAAAAAAAAAAAAAAAGCCCGCGTACACAGGCACCTTCGATGCGGTGGCTACCCTCTCTCACAAGGTCCAGCTGTTTATGCGCCCCAAGCTCAAGGTCTCAACCCTATTCCTGGACATCAAAGGCGGCTTCGATAATGTCTTGGCCCCAATACTCTGCAACAGGCTCGCCACCAAGGCGGTCAATCCTTACAAGGTCTCGTGGGTAAGGTCTTTCCTCCATGGCCTTCCCTGCCGCCTGGTCTGCCAGGGCGCACCGCAAGTCTTCTCACCGGTCTCAGTTGGCACCCCTCAGGGCTCCCCGATCTCCCCCCTGTTATTTGTTATTTATGTTTCTACCCTCCACTTCACGGTCCCAAGGGCCTCATCCTTTCCTACGCGGATGGCTTCACGGTCACAGTGGCCTCAGGCTCTTACCGGAGGAATATGCAGAGACTGCAGGGCATCACCAAATTCCTGCAGCAGAAGGCTGGCAGGCTGGGCGTGTCCTTCTCGATCCCACAAACAGAACTCATGCACTGGGAGACCCCTTCTCAGAAAGTCCCCCCTCCCCCGATCCTGGTCCTGCTGGACGACCTAGTCTTCCGCCCCTCTAAGCTAATCAGATGGCGCGGTTATTGGTGCGAGCCTTCCTCCACTTCAGGCACAAGAGGTACCACGTCCCACTTCGTCAGAAGGCTCGGCCTGGCCCAGGGCGCCTTTGCCACCATCAAAAGACTCGCTAGACCCAGTAAGGGCCTCCCTCCCTTGCTCTGCCCCCATTTGGCAACATCCTTAATCTCCCCGATCCTCCTTTACGGCGTGGACCTATTCTCCCCAAGTCTCACCCTCCTCGATCGCTTGGCCATTTTCTGGAGGGCTGTCCCGAGGTGGGTCACAAATTGCTTCTCCTCGACACCTGTCAGCACCCGCACTTACGCGTCGGCCCTGCCCCCGATGCCCCTTCTGATAGGACACCGCCAGAGGCTTGCACCCATAAGGCTGATCTGCCTCCCGCCGGAGGCCAACCCAGCAACTGCCAGGCTCCACCCCACTTTCCCAACCTCGTCCCCCTTCCGGGCCCTAGATGACCACCGTCACCACACAAGAGGCCTGACATCGGTCTATGCCCCCCTCTCTTGGAAATCCGCTGTCCCCTCCCCGCCTATAAGAAAACACCTTCCAGTTGATGCCATTGCTCATCGGACCCTTCCGTTCATCTCTGTCTCCGGCCCTCTGCCGGTGGCTTCCCCCGACGTCCTCCCGCCATCCAGTCTTCCGGTTAGGGAAGGCACACCCTCCTACAGGTCCATCAAGTTGAAAATCAGATCGGCGCTAGTCAAAGACCGGAACGACCAGTTCCCGCCGCCCCCGACCTACCTTTACCCAGTGTCCCTAACGCCCCACCCTTTTATGGGGCTGGGCAGGTTCATGGCTGGAAGGATGCGCCAGATGCGATCAGGCAAACGCTACCTCGCGGCCCACCCATCGTGGTTCACTGAAGACCCCTCCCCACTAAGCCCATTTTGCAAGGAGGACGAAGAGGACTTCAACCAAGCCATACTATCCTGCGAGTCCCGCAAGAAACCTCGTGAGCGCCACCTCCAGGGTCTCACTTCGTTAGATAGGGACAGCCCCCTCTGGTCACACCCCTACGCTCTCAAATCCCGCGCTAGATACATAAACGTCACGGCGACAGGTTTCCCACCAGGCATGCCCGTGGCTGAGCGGGACCCCATACACCCACCGAACGCGGCAGCGTCTGCCCTACCGACCCACGGTTTCGCTCCCTGAGAAGAGACCGACCTCTGCCCGCTGTGTCTTCTTGGTTTACTAGGAGAGTGTTTTTTGTTATGATTATCCGCTTTTTTGTTTTATTTCCTTAGGGATTTGATGTCGGCTATCGGACACAGTTAGGAGGATTTTTTAGTTTGGTGCGAAATTTCTTTTGTGACTTGTGGCTTTTTTCAGATTAAGGTATTGTTTATGCCATAGCTAGCGCTGCATGCAAGTTCTTGTACCGTAAACAATGAATACATGGTGATAAAAAGAAAAAAAAAGAAAAAAGACCGCGTAGATAGGCCATCCTCCGTCTCCTCTACACACCCGGCGGTTGAAATCAACCCTCAACGCTCGCTACTCGCGATCCATCCAACCCCCCTCTCCTCCAACGATCTCTTCGGCCTAGGAGTGACGGCCATCTCCCCCCTCTTTGCACTGCCATCGCCTGCTCTCCTTACACGGCGTGGCTTTCCTCCCTCCGGGTTCCGGTACTGCCTTTCTGCTACCCGTTCGTGCCCCTTTCCTCGCTTAGCGAGGCCCCCCCTCTCGGTCGGCGACCGCTGGCTTCCCATGCTTCACATAGCTGGGAACACGGTTTCTGGGGTATGCGAGGACTACTCTGTGGGCCTGATGGTCGTCCTCACTCCTCTCCTTCCTTGGGGACCTCTCTTCTTCGTTCCCGTTTGCCGTTTGGCTGTGGTGGACATCAGTCTCCCTGTGTGCACGCGCAGTGTGGGGGAACTCCACGGCTAGTAACTTCCGGGCCTGTCTCGCTTGGAGATTTGGCCATACCCTCCTAGTCTTACGGTTCAAGTTGGGACTACTCTTGTTGGTGACCGCCTAGCAAGACTGGAACACGATTACCGATAGTCAACACCCTCGCATTCGGTTTCTGGCCTGTTGCAGCGGTTGGATCGGCTTGCACCCTACTGCTACACCCTCCCTCGCCTAGCACCCTCCTGCTCTACCCTCTTCCACCGCAGCCCACAGGCGGCTCCCCTTCTCGGATACGCCTCGTTCTGGGATAACTTCTATGGTTTTCTGCTGCCAGCGCATATCTCGGGCTTGGTTGTTGTGGGGCTCACCCTGGTACCAGATTTCTTTTGTTCTTTTCTGCGATGTCCTACGTGGTTACCTTCTTATGTTTTCCTGCTTTCTTCTTAGTTAGGCTTCTCCTATTCTCTGAGTTCGCTTGTAAGGTAGAGACGGGTTTTTCTTTGGGGCGAGATGTGCGGTGAGGGCCATAGCAGAAGGTCTTGGAGATACGGTCGGGCCGGGCGGGAGGAGGAACTGGGATTGTTTATGCCATAGCTAGCGCTGCATGCAAGTTCTTGTACCCTAAATAAAAACAAAAATAAAAATATAAAAAAAAAAAAAAAAAAAAAAGAAAAAATAGAAAAAAAAAAAAGAGCACGTAGATAGGCTCTTCACGCTTCGTTCTAAGTTATTTCCTTACTTATTACATTATGCTTTTACGAATATAAAATCTTACGCTCTTTACACACACCTACCAACGAAGCGCGGACTCTCTGTTAAGAGTCGAGTTGAAGAAAGAGTACAATAGGTGATAAGGATTAGAGACACGAGAGTCTCTCCCACCTTATTGTAGGCACCGGCCTAAGAACTATCAGTGAGAAAGAACGAGAGAAGTATCGTCTACCCGTTGCTGAGAACTGATACCGGTTAGGAATCACAATATTACGAAGCGTCGCTCATACCGACGCTCAGGCAATACCAAGACCGATTATACCTTTAAGGACCAGTCCTTAGAGCTACCCGAGGTTGCAGACGAGTTACAACGAACAGTTTCACAACTCGGACCAACCCCCGGCCTAACAACACCAGAAGAACAATCAACATACGCAGAGTCAATCTCAGAAGAAAAAGACAAGAGAATGGAAGGACCAGGACCAACTAGAGGAGAAGGGACTGGCTCTGCGCCAGGCCTAGCACTAGAGGCAGTACCAGAGCTGAGTCGAGAACAGATGACGCAGCTTCTGGCACTATTGGGACAACATCGACCCAGGGTCAAAGAACCTGAAACATATGCTGGGAACAGATACCAGCTCCGAAGCTGGGTGGCCAAAGTAACAATTTACTTTCGCACTTGGGGATGGTAAGAAGGAGATGACGTCGTGAAGATCATTCATGTTACGAGTCTGCTACGGGGAGAGGCGAGCAAATGGCTTACACCATATACGGAAGGCAACAAACCAACAGGATGGAGGAGGTGGGAAGAATTCAAGGAAGCAATCAAATAGCAATTCGGAGAAGCGGACCACAGAGAATCGGCCAAGATCCAAATAATGAATATGGAGCTAGGATCTCACTCCAGGACGGAATATTGGAACGAGTTCAAACTCCACCAAACAGAATCACTATTGGATGATGCAACTGCATTACAATACCTATACTCAGGCATGTCGGAAAGATTACAAACGGAATTTGAACATTTCGACGCTGAGACCACTACAGTCGACGAACTGGTAGCTGGGGCGATCAAGAAGGAAACACGTCTAGCAATCCTAAAGAACCTAAAAAAGCACAAGCGAGGAAGGACAAAGCAACCTCCCGCACCAAGGAACACGGATGGAATGTTCCGACCAACATCGCAGGCCTACGAAGGAACTTTCAAACCTATGGTTGATCGCGAGATAGAAATGAAAACGGCACAAACCCGGCGACTCCTCAACCTATCCAATGTGGAATAGAAAAAGTGGAATGAGCAAAATCTTTGCTTAAAGTGCTGCGAAAATGGACACCAAATCAGAGAATGTCGCAACCGCGCAGACAGCGGACAGAAGACGATGATACCCGCCCAAGGTAACAACTGGATCAGCCAACAAAAGAGAACCCAGTGGAGGGAGATGACCACGGAGGAGGATCAATCAGAAAAAGAAAGCGGTCTCCAGTAAGAGATGGTATGGTGGACAAGAAGGGGAGGAAAACCATCGGGAAGCAGAAGACGAAAACGAACTAAGCGAAAAAGATCTGCATGGCAAACTGCTACGTGGCACTACTGGAAGATGACGGAGATAATATTATGATCTAAACAACACTATACGATAAGAAAAAGAAAGGTGCTACTATTCACGCGATGCTCGATTCGGGAGCAACTGAAGATTTGATCGACAAGGAGATATGAGATAAATACAGATACCCCCTGATCCCGACACCAAAGAAAAGACAGGTTTATCTAGTGGACGGAAAACCCAGCACTATGGGACCTATAACCCATACAGTGCAAGTACCAATGGCTATAGGCAGCCATTGGAAAGAGGCAACATTCCAGGTAGCAAACCTGAAGAACCATGAGCTAGTCCTAGGAATACCAGGGTTACGACAACACAACCCTACGATCGATTAGGACAACAACAAGATTACATTCACTAGCGAACGATGCATGATGGGATGTCTCAACAGTTCGCCAGTGGTGTAAATGACACCAGAAAAAGAGGCAAAAGAAGCGAACCTGAAGGCACGATTCGACCAACTCAGAGAAGAAACAGATCCAAGAATCAGATTCGAAAAGTTTCACGAGAAGGCACTGGGATCAACGAAGGGCTCCAGAGAAGCGGCAGGTCATGACCTATACACCGACCAAGACAAGAGGTTGCAAGCAAGGGGTCAAGAAACGATATTGACCGGAATAGCGATAGGATTACCTCCCGGTACCTGCGAACGAATAGCACCACGTAGCAGACCAGGAGTCAATGAACGACTCATTACCAACGCAGGGGTCATCGATGCTGATAATACCGGAGAAGTCAAGGTGGTCCTCGCAAACCTGGGAGAAATTGACTAAGAAATCCGACAATGCGACTGGGTCGCACAGTTGATCATCCAGAAGATCAGCGAAGAAGAAATGTATGAAGTACAAGAACTTCACGACACCACGAGAGGAACGAAAGGCTTCCATAGCGCGGATAGCCCAAAGACCAGGAAAGAGGAATCAGCACAGATTCGAGAAATATCACCTCACGCGTTTGGCCGATATTACCAGAGAGGAGACCTTACAGGAATCCTCAAATGGACCCCAAGTGAAGAAAAGCTGGAATTGGCACGAATCAATATCAGCACGGGACTGGCAATACGACAAAAACATGGGAAAAAGGAAGAAAAGTGGTGCGACATAATACCACAAGAATACCACCAGTTCACGCACCTATTCTAAGAAAAGGAAGCAGACAGCCTACTACCAAGAAGACCAGGAGTGGACCATGACATCCACATCGAAAAAGTCGAGAAGACCAAGGCGAAGAAAAAGATTCCGTACCAAGGGCTTTATCCCCGCGGAGAACAGGAACTGGAAGAGTTAAGAAGATATATTCAACAGAATATGAAAAGAGGATGGATACGACCTTCATTTGCATCGGCAGGATCACCACTACTATTCGTCAAAAAGCAGGGCGGAAAGATGTGGCTATGTGTGAATTACGGAGCACTCAACTCGGTAACAAAGAAAGATCGATACCCACTAACACTGATCGGAGAAGCCTTGGATCGACTAAGGACGGCTAAATATTTCACCAATTTGGACATCAAGGATGCCTGTCACAACATATGAATAAAGGGAGGAGAAGAATAGAAATCGACTTTCGCAACAAGATTCAGGATGTAGGAATATTTGGTTATGCCGTTTGGCCGAACCAATGCGCCGGCATCGTTCCAACGATGGAGCAACCAGGTACTCAACAAGTTCCTGGATATATGTTGCATCGTCTACCCAGATGATGTACTGATATATTTGGAAAATCTGGAACAACATTGGAAAGACGTCAGCAGCATAACGAACGAAATCCAAAAACCAGGGATGAAGATCAAACCATCCAAATGCGAGTTCCACAAAAAGGAAACTGAATACCAGGGATTTATCATCAATGGAAATGGAGTCCAAATGGACCCAGTCAAGACCACGGCCATATTGGACTGGGCGAAACCAAACAACAAAACTGATATCCTCTGCTTCATGGGATTTTGCAATTTCTATGGCAGGTTCATCGATGGTTTCAGCCAAATGGCAAAACCCCTTTATAACCTACCGAAGAAAGATGCCAAATGAGAATGGGGAGAAAAAGAGCAGAAGGCTTACGACGACATACAGACCAAAATCACAATGGCACCAATACTGGTGCACTTCGACCCACGGAGGGAAACAACAATCGCAACAGGCACATTTAAATATGTTTGTTCTGGAATCCTATTTGAGAAATGCGAAGACGGAAAATGGCACCCGGTGTGCGATTGATCAAAAACAATGACACTAGCTGAATGCAACTATGATGTTGCCAACAAAGAACTATTAGCCATAGTTCGAGCACTCAAGGAATGGAGACAATACATACAGAACAATGACCACCAGGTTAGGGTCCTCATTGACCACAAAAACCTAGTTCCCTTCATGACAACAAAGGAACTCAATGATTGACAAATCCGGTGGATGGAGAGCCTAAGCAAATACAACTTCAAAATTGAATACCGACCAGGAAAAGAAGGAGGAAAACCAGGCGCCTTAACCAGAATCGCAAGCGACAGACCACAAGACAAAGAAGATGTAAGGATCAAGCAGAAGAATCGCATGCTACTGCCAAAAGAATCCTTCGAAGCTATAGAATCGACAGAAATCCTGGACAAGGACTATGAGAAACTACGAAAACCAATCAAGGAAGAAAAGAAATTTCGAGGAAGAAGAGAAGACCTTGAAAAATGAAAGAAAGAAAGGAAAGGGGTGGCCTGAGACCTATGCGAATGGAAAAACCACCACATGTAGTACGAGGGAAAGATATTGATCCCGGAAGATGGGAAGATAAGGGCGAAACTTATCAAGAAACACCAGGATGATAAACCCACAGCACACCGTGGAACAGCTAAGATAACGGAGCTGATCACACGCAGATACTACTAGCTGGGACTAAGGGAATCAGTCAAACGATACGTCAAAAACTGCGATATCTGCCAAAGAACGAAGGCGGTACGACACGCACCATACGGGTTGTTAAAACGCAATAAAGTACCTGAGAAACCATGGGCATCCATATCTCCAGATTTCATAACGGATTTACCTAAGGCCAATGGACATGACTCAATCATAGTCGTGGTGGATCGCCTGACCAAAATGAGTCATTTCATACCCACCTGAAAGGGATATGATGGCTCGGCAATTTGCAACAATATTTGTCAAAGGAATCTTCCGACTTCACGGGCTACAAAGAGACATCATAAGCAAGGGCGGATCCATATTTACATCAGGAATACGGAAGGAAATAACGGAGGAACTCGTGATCAAAAGGAAACTTTCTACGGGATTCCACCCGCAAACCGATAAACAAACGGAACGAATGAAGGCCATATTTGAACAATATCCACGAGCCTATATCAATTATCAACAAGACAACTGGGATGAGCAACTACCAGTAGCGGAATTCGCATACAGTAACGGAAGACAAGAAACAATTAAGACAACACCTTTTTACGCAAACTACGGTCTCGACCCAGAATATCAGGCCGTAGGTCATACGACCAAAGGACTGATAACGGATAAAGAAGATATGAGTCAATTACACGATACTCTGCCAGTGGAAATGACCACCGCACAATTAAGACAAAAAGAAAATTAGTATCAACACAGAAAACCCGATCCACACCTACAACAAGGCGATAAGGTGTGGTTACTACCAAGGAATATACGGACGACCAGGCCATCCAAGAAGTTAGATTGCAAGAAAATGGGACCATTCGAGATAACGGAAAGGATATGGAAACGGGCATATAAACTCAACCTTTCGCAGTCCATGAAGACACACAACACATTCCACATCTCGCTTTTGGAACCCTATCAAGGCAACAAACTACCTACACAGACAATCACACCTCCTCCACCTATCGAATTAGACGGAGAATCTGAATACAAACTCCGCGAAATAAGCGACTCCTGCTTGTACCACGGTAGCCTTCAATACCGCGCTAAGTGGACCGGTTACTCTCCGGAACCTGATCAAGAGTGGTACCCAGCTACCAACTTCACAAACACTCTGGATGCCCACAACCTCTTCCACCAACGCTACCCACAGAAGCCATCAGCCAAGTGTCGAGGGCGTGCCGGAGGGCTTCGAGCTGGTGGATAGCCCGACGAGCTCTCCATCAGATGCGGCCAAGCCGGCTGTAGCTGAAGAAGAAGTCAGAATCAAGAAGTGGAATGCAGGAAAGACTATCGAGGCCGTGTGTGCTCAGGTAGTCAAAGACAACGAGAAAAACCATGCCGTCTATCACTGGACGACATGGACGGATGACGGGTGCCCTGTGCACATAGATGGAAAACAACAAAGCAACCTCTGCCTGAGCAAGAAGTCGGCAACTCACCAGTCACCAACAACCTCTCTGATCCAAACAGAACGGGCAATACAACCAGAAACTCTGCCCACTCGCCCCTCACACCCCAAAATCTCATGGCAGAACTGCGTAAGCAAAAGTACTGCCCCTGTCACCGCAGACAACAATGGGAAGAGAAGAAGGTTCTAAGGACTGAACCTAAGGAGGGGGAAGATACAAAAACCTTTATGTCCAAGGAAGAACGGCGCCGAACGATCGAGCAGTTGCAGCAAGAAAATGATTAGCTAGCGGAGGAAACGAAGGGACAACAAGAAAGGATTGCGCGTCTAGAGAACGAAGGAGGAACATATGGGCAGACGATCGAAGGGTCGAGGAGGGTATTGGATTTAATCTGAGCCTCCTACAGGGAAAGAATAGCGAAAGCCGACAAAGCGCTGCGGAAGGAAAAGCTCAAACAAAGAGCCGTAATCGACGAGGTGCGCGGATTCTACTGCGAGGTAAACGATAGCGCCAAATACTTCAGAAGGTTCATGGACCGCCTCTATCATGAGAGATTCTAAGCATGAAGGGACTCGAGGTGAGAGAGGGAGGAGTTAATGTCATGAATGGGACATAGCGAGGGACAGGCTTTCACATGACCCATAGTTATCAGTCGTAGTTAGGTTATGTTTCGCACATGACCTAATTTAGAGGTCACGGCTTTCGTACATGTGACCACTTTAGTCATATGACTTGATTATGATATTATGTTATGTTTCACACAGGACCTCATTTAGAGGTCATGGGTTTTGCGCCTATACCCATTTTGGTCATATGACTAGTTTATGATGTTTTGATATGACTCACAGTTGTGAGTCATATGTGACACGTTACGCAAGGTATGAGTCACAAAGGAGTGAAGAGCAACTATATAAGGTGGTCACTAGGACCGAGTAGATAGGCCATCCTCCGTCTCCTCTACACACCCGGCGATTGAAATCAACCCTCAACGCTAGGTATTCACGAACCATCCACCCCCCCTCTCCTCCCATGATGGCTTCGGCCTAGGAGTGACGGCCATCTCCCTCCTCTCCTCACTGCCCTCTTCTGCTCTTTTACGCGTCGAGGCTTTTCTCCCTCTGAGTTCCGGTACTGCCTTTCTGCTGCCCGTTCTCGCCCCCTCTCCTCGCTTAACGAGGCCCCTCCGCACGGTCGGCGACCGCTCGCTTCCCATGCTTCAGACGGCTGGGAACA
>JACCEG010000015.1:797627-816818 GCA_014065205.1 Tuber brumale
TCCACCATCAAAAGACTATCTAGGCCGGGCAAAGGCCTCCCTCCCTACCCTGTCTCTTATACACATCTAGATGTGTATAAGAGACAGCCCTCCACCAGGCTCAGACCATGTCCCAATCCTTATCACAATCTCGGAGCCCTTGGCTCGCCCCCCTCCCCCCTCTCCATCATGGACGAAGACCGACTGGCCCGCCCTCGTGGAAGAGCTAAGAAAGATGACGTTTCACCCCCCTCCCCCGCTCCCTACGCCAAGAACGCTGTCAATTTGGTTTGATACAGCCCTGGACAGGATAAGGTCCCGGCTCAGAGGCCACACCCACGACAAGAAGCCCTCCCATAGGTCGAAACCCTGGTGGACCCCCAACCTAACAGCACAGAGATCAGCTTTCCATCCCTCCCTTCGGGCGGCACGAAGAGACCCCCTCCTCTCATCCAAGGATCTATGCAGGAAGGCACGCCTCCTTTACTTCTAGGCTATCAAAAAGGCCAAGAATGACTACTGGAAGAACTTCCTGCAAACAGCTAACCCCCAGTCCCTCTGGATGGCGAAGAAGTTCGTGTTCGGAAAACCACCCGACAGGTTCCCTCAGATCCCGGGGGCGGAGAGCCCTAACGAGATCAACAAAGCCCTCCTTGAACACTGCTTCCCTGAGAAAGGGTCCTCCCCCCCCCCTCGCATCCTACGTGAATTCAGGGATGTCCCAGAGCTGTCAGCGGAGGAAATATCGGCGGCACTACGGAAGTCCTCTTCATCCTCTGCCCCTGGGCCGGACCAGATCTGTCTCTTATACACATCTAGATGTGTATAAGAGCTCCGGCGAGGGTCCTTCAACTGGTGCACGACCCCTCCTACCCCCCATCGATTTTGAAACACCCCGTCCTAGGAGGGGTGATGCCCCCCCGACATGTCCCCCCACAAACGTTCCGAAACCCCCAGGAGGCGCCCTGCCCAACCCCGCATGGCAGGCGACTCCCACTCCTATCCCACAGCCTGAGATGCCGGAAGGCGTGCAATGGTTGGTCGCACCTCCTCTGTGAGTTCCGTGCTGGCGACGTGCTCCGATAACTCCATATCCATTCTACAACAAAACTGCTGGGGAAACTGGGATGTGTTTCCTTCCTTATTCAACTCCTTTTCATTGTTAGTTTCCCCCCCCACACTTGTTGCTGTTCAAGACCCCCCGATGTATAGGGGCAAGCCCCCTGCGTTTGCGAACTTTAAACCTTTTCTGCCCCCCTGCCCTAACGGTGGCAAGCCCTGAGTGGCATGCTACCTCAACCTCTCCGCCACGCAACAGTTCTCAGTTCTTCCCGTTTTCTCTAAAGCAAGAGACTGGATGGCGATGGACTTCTTTTCGTCAGTTGGATTTTTTGATTCCTTTACAACCAAGTTCCGCGTGATAAACCTCTACAGCACCTGGGACGGTTCCCCCTTCAAAAGGACCAACTCGCCTGATACCGCGTTCCCCTCCACGCCCTCCCCCACGCTGGTCGTAGGAGATTTCAACATCCACCACCCCTCGGCTGACCCGGGTCATGTCGTCTCGATCCAAGACCTGGGGACGTCCTCCCCGTTTTTTGAGAAAGCTGCCGGTGAAGGCTTTTGCCTCATGAACATACCCAGTACCCTCACCTACTTCCCCTTTGATTCAAACTTCCATTCCTCGGTGATAGACCTGGCGTTCGCCAATGCCCCCCTCTCGCATAATTTCCGTTCCTGGGGCACACCCCTCCCTCCAACAGGCTCCGACCATGTCCCGATCCTTATCATGCTCTCGGAGCCACTGGCTCGCCCCCCTCCCCTCTCTCCATCGTGGACGAAGACCGACTGGCCCGCCCTCGAGGAAGGACTAAAAAAGATGATGTTTCAACCCCCTCCCCCGCTCCCTACGCCAAGAACGCTGTCAATTTGGTTTGATACAGCCCTGGACAGGATAAGGTCCCAGCTCAGAGGTCACACCCGCGACAAGAGACCCTCCCATAGGTCGAAACCCTGGTGGACCCGCAACCTAACAGCACAAAGATCAGCTTTCCATTCCTCCGTTAGGGCGGCCCGAAGAGACCCCCTTCCCCTCATCCAAAGATCTATGCAGGAAGGCACGCCTCCTGTACTTCAAGGCTATCAAAAAGGCCAAGAAGGATTACTGGAAGAATTTCCTGCAAACAGCTAACCCCCAGTCCCTCTGGACCGCGAAGAAGTTCGCGTTCGGAAAACCTCCCCGCAGATTCCCTCAGATCCTGGGGTGGGAGACCCCCAGCGTGATCAACAAAGCCCTCCTTGAACACTGCTTCCCCGTGAAAGGGTCCTCCCCCCCTCCTCGCATCCTACGCGAATTCAAAGATGTCCCAGAGCTGTCAGCGGAGGAAATATCGGCGGCACTACGGAAGTCCTCTTCATCCTCTGCCCCTGGGCCGGACCAGATACCTTACTCGGTCTGGAAGAAGGTCCACTTAATCAACCCGACAATCCTCACCTCCCTCCTGGGCCCACTGGTTAGATACGGGCACCACCCCCCCTCCCTGAAAAAAGCCAGCGGCATAGTACTGGACAAACCTGGCAAACCCTCCTACGACACCCCCTCATCATTCCGCATCATCATCCTCCTGGAGACAGTCTCTAAGATCCGCGAAAGGGTGATGGTGAACCGGCTCTCGGCCCTGGCTCGCTTCCTGAGCCTTCTCTCCCCCAACCAGAGGGGCTCCCTCCCTGGTCTGAGCACCTTTGACGCGGCGGCTACCCTCTCCCATGAGGTTCAGCTGTTCATGCGTCCCAGGCTCAAGGTCTCGACCCTCTTCTTAGACATAATGGGTGGCTTCGACAATGTCTCAGCCCCGATCCTCTGCAACAGACTCGCCACCAAAGCGGTCAATTTCTACATGGTATCGTGGATAAGATCTTTCCTCCACGGCCGCTCCTGCCGCCTGGTATTCCAGGGCGCGCCTCAAATCTTTTCGCCCGTCTCCGTCGGGACACCACAAGGCTCCCCGATCTCCCCCCTTCTTTTCGTTATTTACATCTCGACCCTCCACTTCACGGTTCCTAGGGGACTCATCCTTTCTTACGTGTACGACTTCGCAGTTACGGTTGCCTCAGGCTCTTACCGGAGGAACATCCAAAGGCTGCAAGGCATCACCAGTGTACTGCAGCAGAAGGCTGGTAGGCTGGGGGTTTCCTTCTCGATACCGAAACCGAGCTCATGCACTGGGAGACCCCCTCTCAGAAGGTCCCCCCGCCCCAGATCCCAGTCCGGCTGGACGACCTTGTCTTCCGCCCCTCTAAGCTAATACGCTGGCTCGGTTATTGGTTCGAGCCCTCCTTTTCATCAGGCACGAGGGGTACCACATCCCACTTCGTCAGAAGACTTGGACTGGTCCAAGGCGCCTTCTCCACCATCAAAAGACTATCTAGGCCGGGCAAAGGCCTCCCTCCCTACCTCTGACACCATCTGGCATCATCATTGATCTCCCCGATCCTCCTCTACGGCGCGGACCTCTTCTCACCAAGCCTTACCCTCCTTGACCGTATGTCGCGATTCTGGAGGACTGTCCAGAGGTGGGTCACAAACTGTTTCTCCTCAACACCCGTCGGCATCCTAGCTTGTGAATCAGCCCTGCCCCCTATGCCCCTTCTGTTACGTCACCACCAAAGACTTGCAGCCATAAGACTGGTCTGCCTCCCGCCGGAGACCAACCCAGCGACTGCCAGGCTCTACCCCACGTTCCCAACCTCATCTCCCTTCAGGGCCCTCGACGATCACCACCACCACACGCGAGGACTGACATCGGTCTATACTCCCCTCTCGTGGAGGACCGCTGTCCCCTCCCCGCCCATAAGGAAACACCTCCCGATCGATGCTATTGCCCATTGAACCCTCCCCTTCATCCCCGTCTCTGGCCCTCTGCCAGTGGCCTCCCCTGACCTCCTCCCCCCCGCCTGTCTCCCAATTGGGATAGGTACCCCCTCCTACAAGATGGTCAAGCTCAAGATCAGGTTGGCGCTACTCAAGGAGTGGAACGACCAGTTCCCACCGCCCCCTACCTACCCCTACCACGCGTCCCTTTCGCCCCACCCGTTCATGGGGCTTGGAAGGTTTATGGCGGGAAGGATCCACCACATGCGCTCAGGCAAAAGCTACCTAGCTGGACACCCATTATGGTTCACCGAAGACCCCTCTCCCCTCTGCCCGTTTTGCGAGGAGGACGAAGAGGACTTCACCCATGCCATCCTATCCTGCGAGTCCCACAAGGAACTCCGTGAACGCCACCTCCAGGGCATCACTTCGGTAGATTGCGACAGCCCCCTCTGGTTCAACCCCTCCGCACTCATCTCCCTCGCTAGGTACATAAACGTCACAGCGACAGGTTTCCCCCCAGGTATGCCCCCGGCTGAAAGGGACCCGCAACACGTTCCGGACGCCGACGGGTCTGCCCTCCCGATCCGCGGCTTCGCTCCCTGAGAAGGGTCCAGTCGCTGCCCGTTGTATTCTTCTTGCTCCGCTAGGAGAAAGTTTTTCGTTATGATTATGCGTTTTATTGTTTTATTTCCTTAGGGATTTTGTGTCGGCTATTGGACACGTTTAGGAGGTTTTTACAGATTGGTGCGAGAGTTCGTTTGTTGTTAGCAAGTTTTTGAGATTAAGGTTTTGTTTATGCCATAGATAGCGCTGCATGCAAGTTCTTGTACCAGAAATCAAAGAATACATGATGATAAAAAAAAAAGAAAAAAAAAAAGAAAAAGAAAAAAAGACCGCGTAGATAGGCCATCCTCCGTCTCCTCTACACACCCAGCGATTGAAATCAACCCTCAACGCTAGGTACTCACGAACCATCCACTCCCCCTCTCCTCCCACGATGGCTTCGGGATAGGAGTGACGGCCACCTCCCCCTTTTCCCACTGCCATCGCTCGCTCTTTTACGCAGCGTGGCTTTCCTCCCTCAGGGTTCCGGTACTGCCTTTCTCCTGCCCGTTCTCGCCCCTTTCCGGGCTTAGCGAGGCCCCTCCTCACGGTCGGCGACCGCTCGCTTCCCATGCTGCAGACGGCTGGGAACATGGTTTCTGCAGCAAACGAGGACTACTCTTTAGGCATGATGGTCGACCTCGCTCCTCTGCTTCCTTGGGGACCTCTCTTCTTCGTTTCCGTTTGGCGTTGCCTGTGGTGGACGCCTGTCTCCCGGTGTGCACGCGCGGCGTGGGGGAACGCCGCGGCTAGTAACTACGGGGCCTGTCTCGCTTGGAGATCTGGCCGTACCCTCCTAGTCTTACGGTTCAAGTTGGGACTACTATTGTTGGAGACCGCCTAGCAAGACACCAACACGATTACCGATAGTCGACATGGTCGTGTTCTGTTTCTGGCCCGTTCTGGCGGTTGGATCGGCTTGCACCCTACTGCTACACCCTCCCTCGGCTAGCACCCTACTGCTCCACCCTCTCCCGCCGCAGCCCACAGGCGGCTCCCTTTCTCGGTTACGTCGCGTTCCGGGATAACTTCTATGGTTTTCCGCTGCCAGCGCGTATCTCTGGCTTGGTTGTTGTGGGGCTCACCCTGGTGCGAGATTTCTTTTGTTTTTTCGGAGATGTCACGGGCGGTTACCTTCTTATGTTTTCCTGCCTTCTTCTTAGTTAGGCTTCTCCTATTCCCTGAGTTCGTTGGTGAGGTAGGGACGGGTTTATCTTTGGGGCGAGATGTGCGGTTAGGCCCATACCAGAGGGTCTTGGAGATACGGTCGGGCGGGGCGGGAGGAGGAATGGGGATTGTTTATGCCATAGCTAGCACTGCATGCAAGTTCTTGTGCCCTAAATAACAACGAATACATGAAGATAAAAAAGAAAAAAAAAGAAAAAGAAAAAAAAAGAGAAAAAAAGACCGCGTAGATAGGCCATCCTCCGTCTCCTCTACACACCCAGCGATTGAAATCAACCCTCAACGCCAGGTACTTACCAACCATCCACCACCCCTCTCCTCCCACGATGGCTTCAGCCTAGGAGTCATGGCCACCTCCCCCCTTTTCCCCCTGCCATCACTTGCTCTTTTACGCAGCGTGGCTGTCCTCCCTCTGGGCTCCGGTACTGCCTTTCTGCCGCCCGTTCTCGCCCCTTTCCTCGCTTAGCGAGGCCCCTCCTCACGGTCGGCGACCGATCGCTTCCCATGCTTCATACGGCTGGGAACATAGTTTGCGGTATGCGAGAACTCTTCAGGAGGCCCTCGGGTCGATCTCGCTCCTCCCCACGGTTGGCTTAAGCAGTGGTATTCCATCCACTAAGTGACGCTATCTCTCGTAGAACAAGGGACTACATGAGAGACGCGGTAAGATTGCTTGCCCTCCGCTTCTGGGGACCGCCTAGGCAGACACGAACACGATTTCTGATAGTTGACACAGTCGCGTTCAGTTCCCGCCCTGACCCGACGGTTGGATCGGCTTGCACCCTACTGCTGCACCCTCGCTGGGCTTGCACCCTACTGCTACCCCGCCTTACCTCGACGCCCTTCGGGTGTCCTTGGCACGCTTCCCGGTCCGGATGGCACTAGTCACTGTGCCCTGCCACGGGTTTCTTCCTCCTCAGCTTGGGTTTTTCTCTTTTCGGTTTCCCTTCCGCTTTGCCGGGCTTGCCCTTAGCCTTAGACGGTTATTGTCGCAGGTGGCACTGATCGGGTTGGTTAAGATTGTTTGGCGTGGCTCTTGCTGTGGGGCTTTAGGCCACTGTCGGGAAATGGGGTTTCTTTTATTCTGATGGGCTGGCGTGGCTTTCTTTTCACAGTCTTTGCCGTTGTGTATACTGCGAGTTGCGGGGCGGGGGTGTTTTTTCGACTGCGGCGGATTCACGCGCGGGGTTTCATGTTCCGGGGGTCTCGGTCCTGTCTGCCAGTAGGCCTTTCTGTTCCGGTTCGTTGACGGTTTTTCTTCTGGCTGTTTCGGGCTGGAGTAGGGGTGGAGGTTTCCTGCGTTGTCATAGCTAGCGCTGCATACAGACGTTGTACCTTATAACAGGGAATAAAATTGAAGATAAAAAAAAGAAAAGAAGAAAAAAAGAAAAAAAAAGACCGCGTAGATAGGCCATCCTCCGTCTCCTCTACAGACCAGGCGCTTGAAATCAACCCTCAACGCTAGGTACTCACAAACAATCCACCCCCCCTCTCCTCCCACGATGGCTTCAGCCTTGGAGTGACGGCCACCTCCCCCCTTTTCCCACGGCCATCGCTTGCTCTTTTACGTAGCGTGGCTGTCTTCCCTCTGGGTTCCGGTACTGCCTTTCTACTGCCCGTTCTCGCCCCTTTCCATGCTTAGCGAGGCCCCTCCTCGCGGTCGGCGACCGCACGCTTCCCATCCTTCAGCCGGCTGGGAACACGGCTTCTACAGTACGCGAGGACTACTCTTTAGGCCTGATGGTCGACCTCTCTCCTCTCCTTCCTTGGGGACTTCTCTTCTTGCTTTCCGTTTGGCGTTGGCTATAGTGGATGCCGGTCTCCCTGTGGGGACGAGCACCGTGGGGGCACGCCTCGGCTAGTAACTTTGGGGCCTGTCTCGCTTCGAGATTTAGCCATACCCTCCTAGTCTTACGGTTCAAGTTGGGACTACTCTTGTTGGAGACCGCCTAGCAAGATACAAACACGATTACCGATAGTCAACACCGTTGCATTCGGTTTCTGGCCCGTTCCGGCGGTTGGATTGGCTTGCACCCTACTGCTACACCCTCCCACGGCTAGCACCCTACTGCTCCACCCTCTCCTGCTGCAGCCCACAGGCGGCTCCATTTCTCGGTTACGTTGCGTTCCGGGATAACTTCTCCACTTTTCTGCTGCCAGCGCGTATCTCTGGCTTGGTTGTTGTGGGGCTCACCCAGGTGCGAGTTTTCTTTGGTTCTTTTCTGTGATGTCCCGGGCGGTTACCTTCTCATGTTTTCCTGCTTTCTTCTTAGTTAGGCTTCCCCTATTCTCTGACTTCGCTTGAGAGGTAGGGACGGGTTTTTCTTTGTGGTGCGATGTGCGGTTAGGCCCATCCCAGAGGGTCTTGGAGATACGGTCGGGCCGGGCGGGAGGAGGCACAGGGATTGTTTAGGTCATAGCTAGCGCTGCATGCAAGTTCTTGCACTCTAAATAACAATGAATACATGAAAATAATGAAAAAGTGAAAAAAAGTGAAAAAACATGAAAAAAAACAGCGCGTAGATAGGCCATCCCCCGCCTCCTCTATTTTCCTCAGGTTTGAAATCAACCCTCAACGCTAGGAGTTCACCAACCACCCGCCCCCCCCTTCTCCTCCCACAATGGCTTTGGCCTAGGAGTGACGGCCATTTCCCCCCTCCTCCTACTGCCCTCTTGTGCTTTATCAAGACGTCAGGACTTTCCTTCCTTTGGGTGCCGGTATGCCTCTTGTGCTGCCCATTCTCGCCCCCTTCCTCGCTTAGCGAGACCCCTCCATACTCGTGTCGTCCATTCGCTTCCCATGTTTCAGACGGCTAGGAACACGTTATGCGGTACGCGAGAACTTCTCAACAGGCCCTGGGGTCGATATTGCTTCTCTCCACGGTCTGTTTAAGCGGTGGTCTCCCATTCAATAAGTGACGCTATCTCTCCGAGAACAAGTGAGTACATGAGACACGCGGTAAAACGCTTGCCTGCTGCTGCTGGGGACCGCCTAGTCAGACACGAACACGATTACCGAGAGTTGACACAGTTGGGTTCGGTTTCCGCCCTGTTCTGGCGGCTCGCTCGGCTTGCACCCTACTGCTACACCCTTACTCGGATTGCAAACCACTGCTCCAACCTTTTTTGCCGTCCCCCACAGGCGGCCCATTTTCTCAGTTGCGTTGCGTTCCGAGATAACTTCTACGCTTTCTGCTGCCAGTGCGTCTACCTGGCATGGTTGTTTTGTCATCTTCTGTACGGTTTTTTCTTTTGTTTTGCATTTGCGATGTTCCGCGCGATTACCTTCCTATGTTTTCCTGCTTTCTTCTTAGTTAGGCTTCTCCTATTCTCTGATTTCGCTTGCCAGGTAGGGACGGGTTTTTCTTTGGGGCGAGCTGTCCGCTTAGGCCTATACCAGAGGGTCCTGGGGATATGGTCGGGCCGGGCGGAAGGAGGAATTGGGATGGTTTATGACATAGCTAGCGCTGCATGCAAGTTCTTGTACCCTAAATACCAACAAATACACGAAGATAAAAAAAAGAACCGAAAAAAGGACCGCGTAGATAGGCTCTTCACGCTTTGTTCTAAGTTATTTCCTTACTTATTACTTTATGCTTTTACAAATATAAAACCTTACGCTCTTTACAAATACCTACCTATGAAGAGAGGACTTTCTGTTAAGAGTCGAGTTGAAGAAAGAGTATGATAGGCGATAAGGATCAGAGACACGAGAGTCTCTCCCACCTTATCGCAGGCACAGGCCTAAGAACTATCGGCAAGAGAGAACAAGAGAACTATCGTCTACCCGTTGCTGAGAACTGATACCGGTTAGGAATTGTACTAGTAGTTTCCTTCTTATGTTGTCCTGCATCACTCTTAAATCTTTTCTTCAGTTTTCATATAGTTATGTTAGGGCGTTTGGGGTGGAGATATGCACTTAGGCCCATACAAGAGGGTCAAGGGGCTACGGTAAGCCCAGGTGGAAGGAGGAATCGTCATTGTTTTATGCCATAGCTTGCGCTGCATACAGATTCTTGTACCCAAAAGAACAATCAAATATTGGAAGATAAAAAGAAAAAGATGAAAAATAAACCTACAATATAAGCCATCTTCTGTCTCCACTATTTTCTTCATATTTGAAATCAATCCTCCAAGCAGGAATCTCACAATACCATATGCCACACTCTGACCTCCTGAGATGGCTTTGGCCTAAGAGTGAAGGCAATTCTCATCCTCGCTTCACGGTCCTCTTTCACTTTCTCACGCATGGAGCCTTTCTCTCCCTCAGGTTTCAGTACTGGTCTCTGCTACGTGGTTTTACCTCTTCCCTCTCTCGGTGAGGTACTCCTGAAACTCAGCAACTGCTTACTTTTTCTACAAGATACCCCTGGGAATACAGTTTGTAGTATGCGAGAACTTCGTGCAGCTCTTTAGATGATCTTCTCTCTCATTTTCCGTTGACAAGTGCTAGTATGTTTTCCACTAAGCGATGTTATTTTTTGTAAAACAAGAGACTATTTGAGAGAAATTGTAAAATCTCTTACCTCTATACAGGTGACTGCCATGTCAGACGCAAACACAATTACTCACTGTTGATAGTGTTAGATTCAGTTTCTGTACTGTTCTTAGGGTTAGATGAGTTATCACCATACTGCTTCACCACTCTACTGGGTGTCTTTTGGTCATCGCCTATAGTTTTCCTGGTTTGGATTCTCTCAGTTTTAGTGTTTTGCCTGTGCTTCTTGTATCTTCTGCTTGGACTTTACATTCGATCTTCCACCACCTTTCCCAGGGGATATCCCTATTAGTCTTATATATATTTATCACAAGGGACAGAGAGATTCAGCTATATGGTTGAGGTTTTGGTGGTATGGGGGGGTTTTCACTCCTAGTAGTGGCTACGGTAGGTGTGCTGTATCTCCTGTATCTGGATAGATTTGGGCTGCATTTATTTTACTGTCTTCGCCATTCATGTATACTACCGCTTTGCTGGGTCGGCGAGTATTTTCAACTGCATGGTCTATGGGAATTGATGGCCCCCGGCGAGATCCAGCTGCATTCCAATTGTGAGGTCTATGGGCTGGGCACCTGGTTTCTGATATTGAAGGGTTTTGTGAGGTTGTTTCTTCTGACTGCTTGCCAGCTGGCATTGGGGAGGAGGTGACTGCATCTGCCATAGTCTAACAAGCTGTATGTTGCTGGTGTTCCTTCAAACACTGAATAAAATTGATGAGCAAAGAAAAAGAAACTAAGAAATGGAACAAAAAGAAATAAAAAGTGACCTGAAAGATGAGCTCTTCACATGTTGTTCTAAGTTAATTTTCTACTTACTACTTTACACTGTACAAATAAATCCTTTTTGGTATTTAAAAGCAAGTTGGGTTACCGATACTAATATGGACTATACCTCCACTACAAGACCAAAGTTTGAAAGAGAGTACAATAGGAGACAAGGACTAGGGAAAAGAGGTCTCTCCCACAGTACCATATACAACAGTCTACGAGCTATTTGCAAGAAAGAAGAAACAGAAGTATTGTCTAGCTATTGCTGAGAACTGTTATCAGCTAGGGATCCTAACAGGTGCTCATTATGTGGGATGCTGCCATGGAGAGCAAGAGTGGTACTGAATAGATTGGACCATCAGAGGAGTTCACAGATTTCGTAGGTAGACTTGAGCATACATAATGTGATACCGTATTTAATGTACTAATTTAAATAAATAAGGTCAAGGCATATAGCGATTCTAATTTCCTTTATATACCAAAACAGGAACAATATTTTAAACTTATACGAACTGCTGGGAGATGACAGAGCTACCATGTGGTATCTGGATTGGCATCTGAAACAGGATCAGTTAATATACAATAAAAAAGAGTCTGAAGTTTGTTTTAATCCCACAACATCTTAGGTATAGTAACTACCAATGATCACTAGTGAACTCAGCAAAGAACTTGAGACATCGATTCCTTCTACCTCATATTCACCATCAAATTTGTGGCTACTGCTTTGCAGTGAAGAAAATGCATGATATAATTGAGATCAAGTTTCCGGAACTGATCAATGGAACAATAATCTGCTTGATTATTGATATAATTTCTGATATACTATGCGCCTGCCAATTGATAATTTGTCAGAAATCACAGATTCTTCAAGAATGATACTATTGTTGGTAAACTACCTTGAATCTTGCAACATCTCCTTGGCAACAATGCATCTAACATGTTACATAAAGTGCAAGACTTTTTCATGTGTCAGTAAGATATACAGTGCAACTGCACTACTTGGATATAAGATATCACTCTGAAAAGTATTTGGAAGATAATAAAGCGTCAGACACAGTAAGTTCAAGAAGCATAGTAAGACCACTGTGAAGGGTATTACCATGATTGGTAAGTAATATACGCTGAGATCTAGAATCACCAATTTGGCTAACATTCATTACTACAAATAGTTTGAGATACTACGGCACACACCATGACTTTAGGACAAGACTGAGAATATGACAATCACTTGTGGGAAACAGATATCTCGTTTGTTTACAACAAGATATTCATTCCATATACACTAGAATATCGAGAATCAGATACCATGAGATCAGAATGTTTAGGTACGCTGCAAGTGGGGCTGATGAATACTAGTTAGGTGAATCCTTCATCCTTTCATTATCATTCTGTTGGCCTAAAGATATCACAAGTAGCTGCGATATCATGGGCACTAATTTGGGATAGTATCCCAGTTTCGCATAAGGTATGGCAGAATAAGAGGCTCATTGTGGGCAATCAGGTTTGTGATAGAGCCTACTATTATTCTTAGTAATATAGAGAATGTTTCAAATTGTGATATGATGTGATATATATGAGTACAACCATATAGAGTACACATTAATACCAGTAGTATTAAAGAGTAGTAGAGAGACAGAAAGTCCTAAGTGACCTATTGGGCAGAAGAAGGAAATACAATTGTACCAAGGATATCAGAGTGATCACTAGGAGACCAGAAGATGGAGGAATCGTTAGTACAAAATTGGGACAGAGTTATGAATATTTTGCCAGTTATCCAACAAGCTTCCTGTAAGATCCAGATGTCAGATCCCTGGAACCAGATGAGACAGGAAAGTTACTGTGGAATCTGGAACGGCCAATTTTGCTAGATGAATATCATAATATGGGAACTGCTTGCTAGGGGAAATTCAGACCTATAGATTGGACATTACACTATGCCTGAATCGAAGTGCTAGTATCTGTATGGCTGAAACCTTGAATGATTGTCAGGATTGTCATTGAAGTATGAGCAGTGAAGGGGAGCAGTGACTAGGTGCAATGGGAAGATAGGAGACAGAAATCAGGCATGATTAGGACTGAACAGCAAGGCATTAGAAATAGTCATACTAGACTAGTGGGGGATCTGATGTGGTGATGATGCACAAAATGTAGGAAGCCATTTCATTATATTGATGGAATGTAGAATATCATGGAACATGAATTAAGAAGTGATGTAGGCTTGATATTGCATCCTGATTAATAATGCCTGTTGTAAATATTCTATGTATTGGACTCCCAGCAATGAAAAGACGTGGATGAATAGTTTTACTAATATCATCCTCCTAGGAATGACTCTTATTCCATCGAAATAACCAGTACCTCTAGTATCTGATCCTAATTGTTATTTAACTATATCTGCTAACATCTTATATAACAGTCTTGTCGCATTCTGAGGTAATGTCATAATGACTAGTCCAGGCCTGTACTCTGTCGCAGCTGACTGATGAAAAGGTCCATTAGAGTAGCCACCTTATTGCCTATCTAGAAGATAATAGAATTGTAGGCAACTAGACTACTATTAATGGAGCCTCTCTAGCTTGCAAAGATAAAATGTGTATGGATGTAAAGTTTTATAGTTGGTTGGACTTCGGTCCAACTTCTGTAGTTTTCTACTAGTACGTTTGCAATATAAAGAAGTTTTACGACTCTGTCGAGATTGGAGATGTAGTAGTGAAAGCCCTTCTGCTTTATTGAAGTACAAAGTCCAAGAAGCAGTCTCATAGACCTACAGGCAATGTTTATTTCTCATCAGTAGGAGGAGATCTAGCAAGCCTACAGTAGTTGTGTGGTTATAGATCTAGATGTCACAGTTCTGTGGCAGATAGTGGAAGGAGATGTTTCCGGCAGGTAGTGGAAGGAGATGGTTCTGCACCATGACGAGGATATTCGTCATGGGGTTCCATTTGTTATATGTTACTTTCACGCACATGACCTATTAAGAGGTCATGGGGGCAGCGCACGAGGCCAAGAGGGCTGCGCAGTTTGGTTTACTTTCACGCACATGACCTATTAAGAGGTCATGGGGGCAGCGCACAAGGCCAAGGGAGCTGCGCAGTTTGGTTTACTTTCACGCACATGACCAATGATGCGGTCATATGATGTTTTTCATGAGTCACGATTATGACTCATAGTTGTTTTGATTTATAAGCGGGTTGAGTGAAGGACTATAAAAGGAGGCCGGTAGAGCCTGGTAGTTAGTTCTTCACGCAACCACCTATTATACTTTCTTACCTAAACTATTGAGAATAGAATCTATTCTACCACATCGCAAATCCTATCAAGATACGATCTGATTATTAGCGTTCAAATAAGGAACGTAGACCTGGGTCTAAGAATAATAACCAGAGTCTCGATAGAAGAACAAGAATCGGTCAAGGTTACATACTGAAGAAGAGAAGTATTACCCTTTACCGGAAAACTAACCAAGGGTTGTTGCCTGTCGCAGCGGTACTATGATATACAGGAGATAGGTAGGATATCTAACATTTGGTTGCGTCTCACCAGAGACACCCAACAACATGGAAGCAGAACAAGCAGGAGAAGGGGCAGGAGCAGCCCCAGTGGCCCCGCCAGCACCATTGAACGTGCTGAGCATGACAGGGGAACAACTGGAGTACATGGTAGCAGGGCTTAGGCCAACACCAAGAACGGAGAAGCTTAGGCTCAGAAACCCCGACACGTTCGACGGAGAACCGACCAAGCTCAGGGGCTTCATTGTACAGCTCAAGTTGTACTACGAAGCCAAAGAATGGACCGACGAACACGACGACAAAAAGATCAGATACGCAAAAACCCTGTTAAGGAGAACAGCAGAAAAATGGATCACCCCAATTGTGGAAGGAACAAACCCCAAGGTCTGGCACGAATGGGAAGAATTTGAGAGAGACCTCAGGGCACAGTTCGTAGACAAAGACAAACGACAATGAGCGAGAAACGAAATCGAAAAGATGGTGCAGGGAAAGAACACAGTCATCGAGGTCTGGCACCACATGCAGCTCTTGGCCCCAGATGCCGAGTACGACGCATACACACTGCAGAGACAACTCCTAAGAGGAATCCACGAGGAGTTACATGAGGCATGGACCAACTCGGATCGCACATTCAACACTACCGAAGACCTCACCCAGTGGTTTGCAGAACTCGAAAACAGGAAGAATCAAGGACGAAACAGCAGGACGAGACCGGCGAATCACCAGAACGGAATAGTCGGAGCAAAAACAACAACACAAGGAGGAGAAGCAATGGACGTGGATGCGATCAGGGGGACGAGGCAAAGATTCCAAAGGCCAGGACAGAGATTTGGACGAACCGTCAGACAGTTCAGGTCAAACCTACCGAGGTTGACACCGGAAGAGTTCCGAAAGCGCAGAGACAGCAACCTGTGCTTCAACTGAGAAAAAGAAAGACATCGAGCGGCCGAATGTCAGGAAAAGAACGCCAAGATCAGAGAAATGCAAAGCCAGGGAGAGGCTGAAACGGAAGGGGCTTTAAACGACGACAGTCCCCAGTAAGAAGTGGTCTGAGGGACGACCAACACGACAAAACCACTAGGATCATTCACATAGCGACGGCAACAAACTATACGGCACAAATTAACACCACGGACAACAACGGAGACGACTCGGACCAGATGATGATAGAAATCAAAATACTCACAAAAAACGGAATTACCGAAACCAATGCGATGGTCGACACAGGAGCAACGGAGGACTTTATCGACAGAAGATTCTGCAACACCCACCGGATACCCCAGAGAAAAATCGGCAAACCAAGAGACATCTATGTGGTTAATGGGGAAAAAAGCAAAGCGCGACCCATTACCCACATAGCAGAGATAGCCATGGAAATAGGACCACACCAGGAAAAAATAATATTTCAGGTGGCAAATATGGTCAAACATACTGCCATCCTAGGAATACCATGGCTGAGGAAACACAATCCCAATATCGATTGGGAGAAAAGACAAATCGGTTTCGAAAGCGAGAGGTGTACACGGGTATGCCTCAACGAATCACCAAGGGTCGATACGGTTCCTACTGGACTGGCGCGATGGGAGAACGAATACAGTCGAATCAGCGAAACTCGAAGCGAATCGGAAGAAATCCGGATCCAACGATTGGATCCCGAAGCAAAGATACTGACCAAAGGGTCGAAGGGAGCGGCTGGACACGACCTGTACAGCATCCAAGAAGAAATCATCCCGGCCAAAGGGCAAGCGATGATCAAGACAGGAATAGCACTGGGACTACCCGATAGCACCTACGGACGAATTGCCCCACGCAGTGGATTAGCAACCAGACATGGCCTAACCACAGGTGCGGGGGTAATAGACGCAGACTACCGTGGAGAAATCAAGGTCCTACTGATAAACCTGAAACGAGAAGACAATGAGGTCAAGAAAGGCGACCGAATAGCGCAATTGATTGTCGAAAGGATCGACAACCGAGGACTACGAGAAGTAGACGGCCTTGAAGAAACAAGAAGACAAGATCGAGGATTCGGAAGCACCGGAAAAAACACACCTAATGAACCTAAGGAACGACGCGTCGATATCAACTTTATATCAGCAAGAACCTTTGGAAAAATGTAGCGGAAGGGAGAGCAAACCGGTGTTCTCAAATGGGATCAAGAAGAAGGAGGCACGACAATGGCCGCAGCCTCAACAATCAGCACCTTATTGGCGGTACGACAGGAAGCAACAAAGAAGAAAACGACACTAAGACAACTGGTACCAAGCGAATACCACGACTTCTTAGACATGTTCGAAGAAGGAAAGAGGACAGACCTACCAGGACACCGAGAAGAAGACCACAAGATCGACCTGGGTGGGAGAGCGCCGTTCATGAAGCTCTACTCCTTAAGAGAAGAAGAGTTGAAGGCTCTAAGAGACTACCTCCAACAAAACTTGGAAAGAGGATAGATACGGCCATCCTCATCATCAGCAGGAGCACAGATATTATTCGTCAAAAAGAAGGGCGGAAAGCTCAGACTATGCGTGGATTTCAGGGGACTGAACGCAGTCACCAAGGAAGATCGATATCCACTACCGCTGATCGACGAAGCATTGGATAGGCTGGGAAAGACCCAATACTATACGAAATTAGACATCAAAGATGCCTATCACAACATCCGGATAGCCAAAGGAGAAGAATGGAAAACAGCATTCCGGACAAGATACGGGTTATACGAATACCTGGTAATGCCATTCGGATTGTCTAACGCACCGGCAACCTTCCAACGATGGATCAACACAAAACTCAGCAAGTTTCTGGATATATGTTGTATTGTCTATTTAGACGATATTCTCATATATTCAAGAACTATGGAACAACATCGAAAAGACATCCGGAACGTTATGCAAGCCCTGAGGGAAGCAAAAGTCAAGTTGAAACCCACGAAATGCGAATTCCATCAGAAAGAAACGGAATACTTAGGGTTTATCATCAACCCTAAAGGAATAAGAACCGACCCAGTCAAAACCGAGGCAATCGAAGAATGGAAACCCCCGAAGAGCGTAAAGGGAGTACAGAGCTTCCTAGGCTTCTGTAACTTTTATCACAGATTCATCGAAGGATTCAGCAGAGTGGCGAAACCACTATACGAAAAAACCAAGAAGGACACCAAATGGAATTGGACGGACCGACAACAAACAGCATTTGATGGACTAAGGAACAGACTTACCACCGCACCAATACTCCGACATTTCGACCCAAAACTTACGATCATGATCGAAACAGACGCATCCAATTAAGTCTGATCGGGGATCATATCGCAACTAGGGGACGACAAATTATGGAGGCCAGTGGCGTTCCGATCCAAAACAATGACCAAGGCCGAATGCAATTACGACATCCACGACAAAGAACTATTGGCGATAGTTCAGGCCCTCAAGACTTGGAGAAAATACACCTTAGGAGCAGAACACGAGATTAGGGTGGTAACCGACCACAAGAATCTGCTCGCTTTCACGACCACGAACGAACTCAATCAACGGCAAGCAAGGTGGAGCGAAACACTATCACAATACCACATCAAGATCGAGTATCGACCAGGAAAGCAAGGAGGACAGCCGGACGCTCTTACCAGACGACAAGAAGATATGCCAACCAACGACGACGAACGGATTCTGCAAAGGAAACAAATCCTTCTGCCAAAAGAAAGATACTTCAAAGAAGAAGAAAAAGAAAGAGGAAGAAGCGAAGCCATCAACGAAATGGAAACAGCAAGGCCAGCCAACGACGACCACACAGAATGGATACGAAACACAATGGCCGCAGACATGGAGATACAGGCAATCAAGAAGGCTTTAAACGAAAAACAAAAAGAAATGAAGGGGATAGCATTGGGGCTATACGAAGAAAAAGAGGGATATCTTTGGTACGACGGAAAGATAAGAATTCCCGAGAACGAACCACTACGAACAGAAACGATACGAAGAAACAACGATATACCGCAAGCAGGGCACGGAGGATCGGCTAAAACCATGGAATTGATCAGGAGATCATACTAGTGGCCGACGATAAGGGATGACGTCAAAAGATACGTCAAAAACTGCAAGACATGCCAACGAACGAAGGCAGTACGTCACGCGCCATACGGATTGCTAAAACCTATCGAACCTCCTGGAAGACCATGGCAATCTATTGCTATGGATTTTATCACCGGACTTCGAGAGTCGAAAGGTTAAGATGCAATATGGGTCGTTATCAACCGCCTGACGAAAATGGCGCACTTTATACCATGCAGAACGGACATGGACACGAAACAATTCTTCCACCTATTCAAAGATCAGGTGTTCAGATTTCACGGACTACCGAAGCATATCATATCAGACAGAGGATCACTATTCACGGCAAATCTCTGGAAAGAAATCACGCGACAATGGCAGATTGAAAGGAAACTCAGCACGGCATTTCACCCACAGACAGACGGACAAACGGAAAGGACGAACGCAATATTGGAACAATACCTGCGAGCATACGTCAATTATCAACAAGACGATTGGGCAGAAATGCTAGCGACAGCCGAGTTCGCATACAACAATGGGAAACAAGAAACGATCAAAACGACACCCTTCTTTGCGAACTATGGGTATAACCCGATATACGAACCGGCAAAATACGACATACCGGCACAAGCAATTCATACGAAGGATATACAGAAACTGCATGATATATTAAGAGAAGAAATATGTGACGCGCAAGAACGACAGAAGGAATACGCCGATCATCACCGGAAACCCAATC
>JACCEG010000015.1:817492-832780 GCA_014065205.1 Tuber brumale
GAAAGAACCAAAACGACATACTCCCCTCCAAGATCACCATCTCCGGCCAGCGAACTAAGCTGGACCCCAGAGACACACCAACCACCTCCACCACCACCATCACCAGAGACGACAACGGTTCCCGGGACGGGAACCAGGAGGAGGGGGGCCAAAAAATCAAAAGTAAGGCCCAAACTCAAGAGAGAAAAAACAGTCCGTTGGGCCGACCAAAAGATCCTAGACACCAAACACACGGCGTCATCAAGGACGACAACCCATTCCGCTTCCTTCGAGAAGAAGGAAGCACTACGACAACAGAATAAAGAGCTGAAGGAAGAGCTCGAGAGGAAGACAAGAGGATGGATGGGTGCTATATCGGCCATGAGCCGATACAAAAGAGAAATGGAAGGAATGGCCCTAAGGATTAGGGCCTTAGAAAAAGAACTCGATAGGGAACCCTATGCGAGGAAAGAGGTGGAAAAAAGAGCAACACGAATAGGTGGAGATATGGACCACCTACAAAGGGATATCAGATGAGAAAGGTACTACGACAAGTACCATCGAAGAACCTCAAGGGACTGAGGTTGTCGGAGAGGGGAGCTATTGTCACAGTTCTGTGGCAGATAGTGGAAGGAGATGTTTCCGGCAGGTAGTGGAAGGAGATGGTTCTGCACCATGACGAGGATATTCGTCATGGGGTTCCATTTGTTATATGTTACTTTCACGCACATGACCTATTAAGAGGTCATGGGGGCAGCGCACGAGGCCAAGAGGGCTGCGCAGTTTGGTTTACTTTCACGCACATGACCTATTAAGAGGTCATGGGGGCAGCGCACAAGGCCAAGGGAGCTGCGCAGTTTGGTTTACTTTCACGCACATGACCAATGATGCGGTCATATGATGTTTTTCATGAGTCACGATTATGACTCATAGTTGTTTTGATTTATAAGCGGGTTGAGTGAAGGACTATAAAAGGAGGCCGGTAGAGCCTGGTAGTTAGTTCTTCACGCAACCACCTATTATACTTTCTCACCTACACTATTGAGAATAGAATCTATTCTACCACCTCGCAAATCCTATCAAGATACGATCTCATTATTAGCGTTCAAATAAGGAACGTAGACCTGGGTCTAAGAATAATAATCAGAGTCTCGATAGAAGAACAAGAATCAGTCAAGGTTACATACAGAACAAGAGAAGTATTACCCTTTACCGGAAAACTAACCAAGGGTTGTTGCCTGTCGCAGCGGTACTCTGATATACAGGAGATAGGTAGCATATCTAACACTAGAGTAGAAGTTGCGAGTAAATAGTGCAAGATTAAATCTACCTAAATATTGATAAATATTCTGCTTCTCTTAAGTAATTGTCAATATTGCAAGAAGGAGAACAACTATCCGCTCAGACTTGTTGTACATAATTGATACAAGATTTGTAATTGTAATATTCATAGACTAGATATTCCTTTTACACAAGAAGTTTCTAAGGTGCATGTTATTTGTTATTCCAATAATCGAAACTACAACTGCACTAGATGAAAATATTTTTTGTCGTAAATTAGGCCGTATATTTGGCATAAGCAAAGCATAATTTGTTGGCATCCTACTTGAATATTTCATTACTAGTCTACAGTACATCTTGCTGCCTATAATTATTGCTTATACAAATTGCATTCATATAATAGAGTATAAATAAATCTCCTTTCCATGCTGGTTGTTCAAAGTAATATCAGATACAGTCTGGAATATTATGGTAGAATATAGGCAAATCTCTTCTGCTGTCTTCAATAAGATCTTGAAAGCATTAGAAGTACCGAAAATATGGATTTAATAAGCAAGGATAGTTCTTGAGTATATATATTAAGCTACAACAGAGTTTGAGTAAATTTCTAAAACCATCTCAAATATAGTCCTTAATTTGTAAAATACAGTTGGTAGGTAAAAAAAGTCTTCGTAATTGGCCACATTTACACCAAAAATCAAGGTTTTGAAGGAGTATTAAACAGGCCCCTATGCTTAACCTGGACAGATAACACTCCAAATATATTTTTTTATTTTGTTTTTTCCTAGCTTCATATGATTACTTAGTTTGAGGTACAAGAACCGTATATGCAGCGCTAGTTATAGCATAGAAGAAAACCTATAATCTCCTTTGGTATGGCCTGACCGCATCTCCAAGATTCTCTGGTTTGATCCTAACTACCTATCTCCACCCCAAAAGTCCAAACATATCTGAAAATTGAAGAAAAAACCCTAGAGCAAAGCAGGAGAATATAAGAAGGTAACTACCAGGAATATTACAGAAAGAACAAAGCAATTATCACTTCAAAATATCAAAACAACCATGGCAGAATATAGGGTCTGGCTGATGATATGTGGAAGCATTCACAGAACTTGATGTAAACTAGGACAAGAGCTGACTATAAGAGATGGCCAGAGTGAGTATCAGTAGTGGGATAATAGCTATAGAGAGCGGGTGAGAGTGGTAGGGCACAAGCCAATCCAACTATGAAGAATGGGTAGAAATCAAGCGCAGCCATATCAACTCTTTGTAATCGTATTCATGTCTGACTAGGCAAGATTGAAGGAAACAGAAGTATAAGATTCACTAAAGACCTGTTGAGATGTTTTTGCGTACTACAAACTATATTCTCAGCTGTTTGTAGCTTGAGCAGTGACTGGTCACGAACCAAGTGGCAGGTCATACTAAGCGAGATGAGAGGGTAGGTACAGGTAGCTGAAAGGCAATACCAAAACCCAAGAGAAGCAAAGCATCAACATGTAAGAAGGCCAAAGGAGATATTGAGAAGAGCATGAGGATGGTGGTCACTGCTAGGCCGAAGCCATCAGTGGAAGGGAAGAGTAGTTAGATGTTCATAAGAGACCCGCGTTGAGGGTGGATTTCAAGCGCGTGAAAAATAGAGGAGACGGAGGATGGATCATTCTTTAAAAACAATCCAGGTACTTATATATCCTTGTAGATATTATCTTTCCACTATTTACAGAGTTTCTCAATACTTTCCCATTATGTTACACCTTGTCAAATATGACGATGTTGTTGTAAGGGATTGCTGGGGCAATTATCTTAAGAGATTGTGAATAATCATGACGTTCAAGTACTGGTAGAACTTTACAGGCTTAGAGAGTTTTCAGTTTGTAATTGATAAACCTTAAATTAATAGTGAGATATCACAGATATGAAATAACTTTTAATCAAGAATTTGGGAAAATGGAGATCAAGTTGTACATGAAATACCCTCAGTTGAAAAGTGGTGTTTTTGTCGATTTTGGGTAGGAAATTGAGCAATTACTAAGACTTGGGCATAGGCACTGTATATATCTTAGTATAACTTGGGATGAAAATTTCAAGTTGTACATACTAGTAAATGGTCGCCATGGATCATTATACAGATTTTCACTTTTGTTCAAAAGTTTCTATATTTCTCTATTGGGTTTCCTAGTATTACAAACAGTTCTCTGATCAGTAGAGAGTTAAAATGCATTTACATTTTGATATGATTTAAAGTCAAATTTTGTTGGAACCCAATTGTTAGAAGTATCCCGCTACCAGGCAGATACTAGAGTATCTGAATTTGAATGTAAATCTAGCTCCCAGGTTATTTGGCTGTAGACATTGTGGAGCAATTAGAATAATAAAGGATCATGAATACAATTCACAAAGGTTGTACTCTGTGTACATTATGTGAGAATATGAAAGACATCTTTGCATGCTCATGGCAGGTATTTCTTATTAGTAATAGAATGAGTATATTTAGATTGGCAATATGAAAACTTTTATATGTATTGCAGGACTTGACTGAGTGGATTGTAAAAAGCTAGCAGGTATTATTAGTTGAAGATGGAATACAGTCTCAAATGACTCTCAACTAAAATACTAGATGGAGTCAACAGGTTTCAACTATCTAAGATGCGGGCAATTGTCA
Organism: Tuber brumale; assembly: GCA_014065205.1. NCBI lineage: Eukaryota > Fungi > Ascomycota > Pezizomycetes > Pezizales > Tuberaceae > Tuber > Tuber brumale. Next base: position 821,415 of record JACCEG010000015.1, read on the forward strand.
ATTAGGTTCAGCCTATAGATTTTAATATTGTATGTATCAGACTTTGTTTGGTTTTAGAAAAATACTTTGACTCATATTGGTACTCAAGTGATCCAGTTCTTGAGTATAAGTGTATATGATATTGATCTTTCCAGTTGCATATGAGAATTTAAGGAGGTATTATGTGTATTTGATAATCATATTGAGAAATAACCTAAAATGGGTTTCAAGATATTTACAGTAAAAGAGAGTGATATTTAAATTCAACAGATTGTGAATTAAGAAAGGTCAAAAAAAAGAGGTATTCACAATCTACATACCATATAGCATATACAGAAAGCTAATAATATCAGGACTTAAAACTAAGTAGAAGACTTATCCAGTAAGAATAATATATAGTATCAGCAAATGTCAAATGTTCAAATAAAATATATAGCTCTAGTACCGTATATTAATAATCTCTTCACTATTGTACTGACTTTAAGAACTACTGCGATGAGAGGTAAAAGCAATAAAAGCAGCTAAAATAAGCCTTATTGTGATCCGAGTCTAGATCATTTGTGCAGACTGCATAATACTGAATGGAACAAAAATGGAAAATATGAGATGACTGTTATGATCCCTAACCGGTATTAGTTCTCAACAGCGGGTTGACAATACTGCTCACTTCTTCTCACGACGACAGTTCATAGGTCGATGCCTACCATACGGTGGGGGAGACTATCGTGTCACTAGTCCTTATCGCCTATCGTACTCTTTCGCTAACTCTACTCTGGTAGTAGAGGGATCATCACATATAGGTAATTTGTAACGCGTGTAAAGGTTTTATATACATAAAAGCAGAAAGTAGTAAGTAAGGAAATAACTTAGAACACCATGTGCAGAGTCAATCTACTAGGTTTGTTTTTTTTCTGCGTTGTTTTTTTTATCATCATGTATTTGTTTTTACTTAGGGTACAAGAATGTGCATGCAGTGCTAGCTGTGGCATAAACAATCCTCATTCCTCCTCCGGTCAGGCCGGACTGTATCTCCAAAACCATCTGGTAGGGGCCTAACCACACATCGTGCCCAAATGAAAAACCTGTCCCTACCTTATAAGCGAACTCAGAGAATAGGAGAAGCCTAACCAAGAACAAGCAGGAAAATGTAGGAAGGTAACCATAAAGGACATTGTGAAAAAGAACAAAAGAAGGAAATGCAAAGCAGAAATCCCATATCAACCATGTCAGATATATGCACTGGCAGTAGAAACTGCGGAGGTTATCCTGAAACGCGACACAGGCGAGATGTGGGGCTGCCTGTGAGCGTGGCCAGAAAGGGTAGAGTAGTAGGGTGCAAGCCAGGGTACCAAGTGGCAGTAGCGAGCAAGTCAATCCAACCGCTGAAAGGGGGCAGCAATAGAACGTAACCCGCGAAACTCATGGTAATCGTGTTCGTGTCTTGCCAGGTGGTCTCCAATGTAGAAGGCAAGGGATTTTTCCCTGTCTCTCATGTAGTCTCTTGTTCTCCCAGAGATAGCATCACTTAGTGGATGAGATACCACTGCTTAAGCCAACCACGGAGAAGTGCAAGAATGTCCCATAGGCCTGTTGAAGAATTCACATGTACTATAAACTGTGTTCACAGCCGTCAGAAGCATGGGAAGCGATTTGTCGCAGACTGTGAAGAGGGGCATCACTAAGCAAGGTAAGGGGTGAGAATGGGCAGTGTGAGAGGCATACCGGCATCCAGAGAAAGAAAAGCCCTGGCTGTTAGAAAAGGCAAAGAGGGAAGTAAAGGCAGGATTGAGATGGCCGTCACTCATAAGCCGAAGCCATCACGGGAGGAGAGCGGGAGCAGATGGTTCATGAAGTCCAAGCATTGAGAATTGATTTCAAGTGCAAGGAAAATAGAGGAGACCGAAGATGGCCTATCTACTTGGTCTTTTTTCTTTTCTTTCTCCCATCTTTTTCGTTTATCACCATGCATTCATGGTTATTTATGGTACAAGAACTTGCATGCAGCACTAGCTATGGCATAAACAATCCCCATTCTTCCCTCTGCACATCGCAACCATCTCCCCAAGACCCGCTGGTATGGGCCTAAACCCACGTCTCGCAAAAAGGAAATACCAGTCCCAACCTCGCAATCAAACTCCGAGAATAAGAAAATGTTAACTAAGAACAAGCTGGAAAACGTAGGAAGGTAACTGCGCAGAATATCTCAGAAACAAACAAAGAAACAAAATGCAAAGCAGTATCTCAACAACCACACCAGGTATATGTGCTGGCAGAAAAAGCCAAAGAAGTCAGCCTAGAACACGACGCAAGTGAGAAACTACGCTACCTGTAGGGGATGGCAAAAGAGGATAGAGCAGTAGGGTGCAAGCCGAGAAAGGGTGTAGCAACAGGGTACAAGCCAAGCCAATGGCCAGAACAGGTCAGCAAGTGAAGGTCACCGTATCGACTCAAGCTAATCATATTTGTGTCTTGCTAGGCGATCCTGGGTGTCGAAGGGAAGCGATTTCACCGCATCCCTCACGGACTCCCTTGTTCTATGAGAGATAGCGTCACTGAGTGGATGGGATACTGCCTCTTAAGCCAACCGCGGGGAGGAGTGAGATTGACCTGTTGGCCTGTTGAAGAGTTCTCGCATACCGCAAGCTGTGTTCCCACGTGACTGAAACATGAGAAGAAAGCGGTCACTGACCATGTGGAGGCCCCTCGCTAAGCGAGGAAAGGTGAGAGAGCGGGCAGCGCATGAGGCATATTGAAACTCAGGGGAAGGAAAGCATGGATTCGTAATGCACTGAAGAGGACAGTGAGGGTTGGAGGTAGATGGCGGTCACTCCAAGACCGTAACCATCGTGGGAGGAGAGGGGTGGGTGGATGGTTCGTCAAGTCCAAGCCTTGAGGGTTGATTTCAAGTGAGAGCAAAATAGAGGAGATGCAGGATGGCATATCTACTAGGTCTTGTTTTTTTCATTTTTTTTTAAGATCAATTATACTCTGTATTCAAGGTACACCGTCCACATACAGTGCAAGCTATGGCAGACACATGAATCTCCCTCTCTACTCCTGCCCGAAGTGACCAGAAGAAAAACTATTAACCAAACCTAAACTGGAAAGAAAACTGGCAGACATGGCCTAAACCTGGGAACATGATACCTCCCGCCCAAACAGCAGGCAGTTGAAAAGCCTCTGCTGCCCTGCAACTTGTAGTATACACACACGGTAAAGACTGTAAAAGGAAGCCACCCAAGGCTATCAAAAGAAAAGAAACCCCACTCCCAGACAGTGGCCCACCCTCATGGCAAGAGCCGCCCCAAACAGGGTCAACACAGGCAAAATAGTGCCACCTGCGACAATAACCGTCGACGGCCAAGGGATAAATCGGACAAAGGGGTAGGGGGACTCAAGCTTGAAGGCCAAACCGAGGAAGACAGTACCTATGGCAAGGCACAGGGACCAGTACAATGTGGACCGGAAAGCCGGGTTAAAATACTGGAAGGGTGTCGTGGTAAGGTGGTGTCGCGGTAAGGTGGTGTAGCCGTAAGGTGCAAGCCGAGTGAGGATACAGCAGTAGGGTGCAACCTGATCCAACAGTCAGGACAAGCCAGAAACCGTACGCGACTGTGTTATCTATTGGTAATCATGTTCATGTCTTTCTAGGCTGTCCTCGTAGGCTGAAGGCAAGTGATCTTACCACATCTCTCATGTAGTTCCTTGTTTTCTGTGAGATAGCGTCACCTGGTAGAGGGGATACTACCGCTTAAGCCAACTGTTAGAAGGAGCAAGATCAACCCGAGGGCCTGTTGGAATGTTCTGGCATAGCGCAAAGTCGTGTTGGAAGCCTTCTGAAGCATGGGACTTCACTGGTCACCAACCGTGAGGGCGGGCCTAGCTAAGCAAGGAAGGGAGCGACAATGGGCACCGCTTGAATGATACTGGCACCCAGAGGGAGGAAAGCCCAGTCGCTTAGGAAAGCAACAAAGGGGCAGTAGGGGGGAGGATGGCCATCACTGCTAGGCCTAAGTCATTGTGGGAGGCGAGGGAGGGGGCGGATGGTTCATGAGATCCCAAGCGTTGAGGGTTGATTTCAAGCATGAGGAAAATAGAGGAGACGAAGGATGGCCTATCGACTTGGTCTTTTTTCTCTTTCTTTTTTCTTTCTTCTGCTTTTCTTTTTTTTTTATCATAATTTGTTGCTTGTTTATGGTATAAGAACTTGCCTGCAGTGCTAGCTATAGCATAAACAAAACCTTAATCTCAAAATTTGCAAACACAAAAGAAATAATTCACACCAAGTTGTTAAATCCTCCTAGTGGTGTCCAATAACTAATACGAATTCCCAAGGAAGTAAAGCAAGCAAATGCAAAAATCATAGCGGAAAATAAAACAAACCAACTAGGAAAAGCATTCTCTAGAAGGTACAAAACTAACGGTGGATGTCGTGGTTCAGGGCCTGAAGCTGTGGATTGGGAGGCCTGCGCAGCTGGGAGAGGAGTTGGGCAGGGGGTCCCAGGATGTGGGGGGTATGCCAGGGGGAAAACTTGTGGCAGTCACGTTAAGGTACCGTACCAGAGAGTGGAGGGCGTTTATGATGGTCCAAAGTGAGCTGTCCCTGAAAACGTCTGTGAGCCCCCAGAGGTGGCGCTTACAAGGTTTCCTGCTGGACTCGCAGAACAGAATGGCATGAGGGAAGTCCTCCTCATACTCGGCCCAGTAGAGACAGAGGTGGGAGGGGTCATCTCTGAACCAGGAGGGGTGGGCAGCGAAGTAGCTCTTACCTGAGCACATTGGGGGGATCCTGCACGTGATGAACCTGCCAAGGCCCATGAGGAGGTGGGGCGAGATGGTACGCACATAAAGGTAGCCAGGTTGGGGGGCGAACTGGGCAGTCCAATCTCTAGCCAGTGCAGGTCTCAAACCTACCGGTATTGTCGAGTTAGATGGGACCCCCTCCATCACTGGAAGCTGGTTGGGTAGAAGGAGGATGGACAAGGCTACTGAGACAGGGCCTTAAGCGTTCATGAAGGATTGGGTGCAGTTTGCTATCGCGTCGAAGGGTAGGTGCCTCCTTATGGGTGGGCACGGGGGGTGGACTTTCCCAAGGAAAGGGGAATAGACTGACATCAGGCCTCTGTTGAAATGTCACTGGTCCTCCAAGGTGCAGACGGGAGAAGACGTAGCAAATGAAGGGTGGAGTCTTGTGGTTGCTGGGGTGGCCTCCAGAGAGAGGCATACAAGCTGAACAGTGGCCAGTCTTTGACGGTGGAAGACAAACAGCAGGAGGGGGGGGAGAGCCAATTCACATGCTAGGATGCCAACCTGGATTGAGGAAAAGTAGTTTGTTATGCATCTCTAGATGGATCTCCAAAAGACAGACATTGGATCCAGGAGGGTGAGGCTGGGTAAGAAGAGGTCTGCTCTATAGAGGAGGATTGGAGACTTGAGGGAGGATGCTAGGTAATAGCAGAGGAAAGGAGGAAGGCCCAACCTGGGCCTGGAGAGTCTTTGAATCGTTGCGAACGTCCGTTGGACCAGGACAAGTCTTCTGGCAAACTGTGAGGTGGTGCCTTTAGAGCATGAGGTAGTTGAGGGCAGAAACTAATATCCAAGCCAATGGAAAAATGTGGAGGGGTGGAAGAGGGGGCCATCTAGCAAGACTGGGATCGCGGGTGGTGGGACCTTCTACCCTGGTGTGGCCCGGTGCATCAGTTTTGTCTGTAAGATCAAGAAGGACAACCCCAGCCTCCCTGCTTTCGCAGGGAGAGTGCTGGAGATGCCTGGTAGCCTCTGGACATTCCTCCGATAAGAACCGGAGGTGACCATGACTGCGATGTCTTCCACGTAGGTGAGGATGAGGTATCGAGGGACCTGGAAATGAAGGGATGCGACATATATAATGAACAGGAGCGGCGATATCGGAGAGCCATCCTCCGTCTCCTCGATTTTGCTGGTGCTTGAAATCAACCCTGAACACCTGGGATCTGGCGAACAATACGCCCCCATCCTCTCCTCCCACGATGGCTTCGGCCTAGGAGTGACAGCCATACACCTACTCCCACTGTCCTCTTTTGCATTTTGGTGCGTGGAGGCTTTCCTGCCTCTGGGTTCCGGTATGCCTTTAGCATTACCCATTCCCTCACCTTTCCTCATTTAGTGAGCCCCCTCCCCATGGTCGCAGGCTGGTCTTTTCCCATGCTTCAGATGGCTGGGAACACGCTTTGTGGTACCCGATAACTCTCCAACAGGACTTCAGGTCGATCTTGCTCCTCCTCATGGTTGGCTTAAGCTGCGTTATCCCATGCACTAAGTGATGCTATCTCTAGTAGTACAAGAGACTGCTTGCGAGATGCGGTAAGATCACTTGCCTTCCACCCCTGAGGACCACCGAGAAAGATACGAACTCGATTACCGATGGTTGACAAACTTGTATTTGGTATCCTTCTTGACTTGGCGGTTGGATCCGCTCGCACCCTACTGTTACACTCTCGCTTGCCTTACACCCTACTGCTGCACTGCCTTACCTTGACGCCCTTTGAGCACCTTCACCAGGATTCCCAGTCTGGAGGGCATTAGTCCCTGTGCCCTGCCACGGATTGTGTTTTCCACAGCCTGGGCCTTTCTCTCCTCGGCTCCCCTTCCACTTTGTCGGGTATATCCCTGCGCCGTACACGTTTTATGTCATGGGTGGCACTGATGAAGCCAGGTTAATACTGTTTTGGGCGGCTCTTACTCTCGGGTTAGACCACTGTATGGAAGTGGGTTTTCTTTTGTTTTGATAGGCTTGTGTGGCTTTCTTTTACTGTCTTTACCATTTCTGTATACTGCACGTTGCTGGGTGGGTGACTGGTTTCGACTCCGGGGAGTTTACGGGTGGAGAGTTATGTTCCCGGGGTTTCTGATCTGTTGGCCAGTGCACTTTCCTGTTCGGGTTTGCGGACAGTTTTTCTTCTAGCTGTTTAGGGCTAGTGTCAGGGGGGAAGTTTAGTTGTCCGCCAGAGCTTGCACTGCATGCGGACGGTGTACCTTCAATACAGAATACAATTGTTGAAAAAAACAGAAGTAAAAGAAACAATATTGGAGAGCCCTGCATCGTACGGACCGAAACAGGGCGGAAGACTTGTGGGGCCCCCTGGTAAACTAGGAGGCAAGATCGCCCTATGGAGGAAGGACCTTATCTACGAGACCATGTATGGGTTAACTACCTTAGTGGCAAGCCGGTCGCAAAGTGAGGGGGGCAGGACGTTGTTGAAACCAACCTTGATATCGAGGAATAGGGTCAAGACCTTGAGCTTAGAGGGCATCAAATGCTGTACCTCATGAGAAAGGGTCGATGCAGCCTCAAAGGTACTCTGACCCAGGAGGAAGCCAGCTTGGAGGGGGGAGAAGAGTCCCAGGGAGCATCTGAGTCCAGAGAAATGGGTCGCCATGATCCCGGGGAGAATCGTGGGGATTGTTTCTAGGAGGACGATGATTCGGCGGGAGTCTAGTATGTCATCTGAGAGTTTTCTCAGCTTGTCCAATACACTGCCGCTGTCTCTCTTCCGGGAAGTCAGATGGTGCCCATACTGAACAAGTGGTCCAAGGAGGTACAGGAGGATTTCAGGGTTAACAGAGTGTACCCTTTTCCAAACCTAGTAAGGTATCTCATAAGGGCTAGGGGCAGAGGATGATGAAGCATTCTAGAGAGCAACAGTTACCTTCTGTGCCAATAGCGCGGGAACGTCGCCGAACTGCCGTAGAATGCCTCGCGGACTTGAGGACTGCTTCACAAGAAAGAAGTGCGAAATGAGAACTTTGTTGATTGCGGGAGGGTTGTCGGACCCAGGTATCTGAGGGAACCAGTTCGGAGGTCTGACGAAGGGATAGCAATTCACAGTGCAGAGTGTCTGGGGGGTAGGTGTTTTCTCAAAGTTATTCCAATATTCGGTCTTCACTTTCTTTATGGCCTTGAAGTATGGCAGCCGCGCTTCCATACAATATCGCTTTGATGAGGGGAGAGAGTCCTACTTTGCTGTACTGACTGTGGAGTGGGAAGTAGATCTTTGCGCTGCAAGATTGGTGGTCTACCATGGTTTAAACCTGATGGAGGGCCTCCTATCTGGGGTGTATATCGCGAGCACGGCTCTTAGCCTGCCAAGGACCATGTCACGCCAGGTGTTGAATGTGTGGTATGTCGGAATGAAGGGGGGAGTGTCAAATCTCTGGGCTTGAATTTCCTCCACAAGAGAGCGCCAATCTGTTTTCGTCCATGCAGAGGCCGGAGGGGGTGGGCAAGCCAGAGTCTCTGAAAGGGTTATAAGGATTGGGACGTGATCAGATCCTGGCGGGAGGAGGGGCATATCTCACAATTGGAAGTTAGGGTACAACGGGGCATTGGCAAAAGCTAAGTCTAGTAGTGAGGGATGCAAATCAGGATTGAAGGAGAAGTAGGTAAGGGTGCCAGGAGTGTTCAGGAGACAGAAGCCTGCCTAGGCAGCATTCTCAAAGAAATGGATAGAGGCTAGAAGGTCCAAGATCGAAAAGAGGCGGCACAGGTCTACTGAGAAGTGGTGTAAATTAGAATCTCTGACGACCAGCGTGGGTGTGGTGGTTTAAGGAAAGGCAACCACTGACAGAAGGGTTTCGACAAAAGTGGGAGCCGTCCAATGTGCAATAGAGGTTTACAACCCGAAGTTTGGTATCGAAGGAGTCAAGGAAACTAATAGATGAGTAAAGGTCAACCGCAATCCAGTCCCTTGCATCAGATAAGACATGGAGGACTGAGAACTGTTGAGTAGTGGAAAGATGAAGGTAGCAGGCCACTCTTGGCCTGCCACCATGGGGGCAGGGGAGCAAAAAGGCTAGGAAGCTGGCAAATGACAGAGGTTTGTTTCAGTATAAAGGCGGGTCCTGAATGGCAACAAGGGTAGGAGGAAATGCCAAAAGAGAAAAGGAATTAAACAGGGAGAGAAACATATCCTAGCTTCCCAACCAGTTGTGTTGTAGAATAGATATTCCCTATCTACTTTGTCTTTTTCGTTCTTTTTTTCTCTTTTTTTTTTTTGTTATCATCATGTATTCATTGTTTACAGTACAAGAAATTGCATGCAGCTCCAGCTAGGGCATAAACAAAACCTAAATCTCAAAACCGGCAAACACAGAGAGAACAATACGCCCCCAGTTGTAAAATCCTCCTAACAATGTCCGATAGCCGACACGAAATCCCAAGGAACTAATGCAAGCAAGTACGGAAATCATAACAAAAAAAAGTCAACTAATAAAGGAAAAAACGCTATACGGATGGAGCAATTTTAGCGGTAGGCGCCCCAATTGAGGGCATGAAACCATGGATTGGGAGCTTCATGCATTGGGAAGAGTGTTAGAATGGAGGGTCCTAGAATGTAAGGGGCATGCGGGGAGAAAGCCTGTGGCGGTTCCGTTAAGATACTATGGCAGAGAGTGGAGGGTGTTTATGTCGGTCCATAGGGGGCTGTCTCTGCCAATGTCTGTGAGCCGCTAGAGGTGGCGCTCAATAGGCTCCTTGTGAGACTCGAAGTAAAGGATGGTGAGACCGAAGTTATCCTCATCCATCAAACAATGGGGAGAGAGGGGAGAGTGGTTGTCTGTGAACCAAGAGTCATAAGCAGCAAGGTAACTCTCGTGCGAGCTCATTTGGTGGATCCTGCCTGTGATGAACCATACCAGGCTCATGAAAGGGTTGGGCGAGAGGGGCATGGTGTACTGGTAGTTGGGTGGGGGGGGGGAACTGGGCACAACAATCCTTGACGAGTGTAGCTCTCACAGGTGCCATGATTGACTGATAGGACGGGATCCAATCTCTGAGGAGGAGTTGGTCAGGTGGAAGGAAGTCAGGCGAGGCCACTGGAATGGGGCCTGAGGTGACAATGAAGGGTAGAGTGTGCTGCGGTATCACGTCTCAGGGTAGGTGCTTCCTTATAGGAGGGCGGGGGGGGCGGAAGGGGTGGGACTTCTCAATGAGAGGGGTGTAGACCGATGTCAGGCCCATGGTAAAATGTCGGTGGTCATCGGGGGCCCAGAAGAGAGAGGACGCGTGAAAGGAACAGTGGAGTCACACAGTCGCTGGGTATGCCTGCGGAAGGAGGTACACCAGCTGGATAGTGGCCGGTCTCTGTTGGTGGAGGATTGAATGTGGGAGAGGAGGAAGAGCCGATTCAGATGGCAGGAGGACAATAGGGGTTAAAGTAACACAGTACGTTACCTATCTCGGGACAGTTCTCCCCAAAAGACGGACATTCGGTCCAGGAGGGTCCGGCTCAGCGAGAAGAGGTCTGGTCTGTAGAAAAGGATTGGGGAAACGAGCTATGATGCCAGATGGTAGACGAGGAAGAGGGGAAGACACTTTCCAGGCCTGGAGAGTCTCTGAATCATTGCAAAGGCCTCTTGGGCCAGGCCAAGTCTTCTTATAAAGTGTGAGGTGATGCCTTTAGAGCATGAGGTAGTGGAGGGCTTGAACCAGTATCTAAGGAAACGTATCAGTTGGGAAGGGTGAAAGAGGAGATCATCTTGGAGGGCTAAGATTGCGGGTGGCTCGACCTTTTCTGCTGGTGTCACTTAGTGCATATGTTCTCTCTTCGGGATCGAGAAGGACATCCCCAGCGTGCCTACTTTCGCTTGGAGAGAGCTGGCGATGCTCGGCAGTCTCTTGTCATACCTCCGATATGAACTGCAGGCGACCATGAATGCGTGGTGATCCATGCGGACAAGGATGATGACCAGAGAGACTGGGAAATGAAGGGGCAAATCAAATATAATGAACAAGAGTGGCGAAATCAGATTGCCCTAGCGGGTGTCAACTGAAACTGGAAAAGAGATTGAGGGGGCCCCCTCGCAGACCAGGCATCTAGAGCGCTGGTGGAGGAAGGATCATATCCATGGGACCATGTAGGTATTCACTGCCTTGATGTCAAGCCTATCGCAAGGTGAGGAAGCTGAGACATTTTTCGAAACTGGCCTTGATGTCGAGGAAGAGGGCGGCGACCTTGAGCTGGTGGCACATGGAAAGCTGAACCTCCTGTGACCGCGTCGCTTGTGCGTCAAAGGTACTCAAACCCAGGGGGGGATTGTTAGGCGGACGCCAAACTCTAGTATATAACTGAGGGACGTAGGCCCGAAATCTTTGATTGGAGAATCTGTCGAGGAAGGCTCGTCTCGATAAAATAAGTAAGGTAAAGATTTAAAGCGTAAAACAATATTATATTGATAAGATCTCTTCTCCGTTGCTTGATGATGTCTGTAAAGCTCGGGAGGCACTTCGATATTTATATCCCGCGTCTGAGTGTTCGCGGACTACTTCTAACTACTATGCCTCCGAAGTACCACTCTGGTTTTAATACGCAAACGTCCAGAATCTTATAAGTGCGAACACCGTTTGACCC
>JACCEG010000150.1:0-11776 GCA_014065205.1 Tuber brumale
GCGCAGCCCCCTTGGCCTCGTGCGCTGCCCCCATGACCTCTTAATAGGTCATGTGCGTGAAAGTAACATATAACAAATGAAACCCCATGACGAATACCCTCGTCATGGTGAAAACGTCTCCTTCCACTACCTGCCGAAAACATCTCCTTCCACTATCTGCCACAGAACTGTGACAGTAGGATATCTAACATCTACATACTGAAGCAGCGTTTCACTGATACGCTATTGTGCATGACCAGTTTTCAGGCTGGATGCCTTCTCCCGACACGCCAGACCTAGGCTCATAGCAGATTTTCGGGCGGTTATTAGCCATTTTACTCCCCTGGTGAGGGGTTCCCGCTTTCACCGAATCCTTTCCCTTAGGGTTTCGGTTATCCGTCCAGCTCCCTCAGAGAGGGCCTTGCGCACCAAAGCGGTACATCCCTATCCCACACTCTGGCCAGAAGGCAAGATAGTACATACGTATAATACGACTCAGACTCGTGTGGTAGGTGGAACGGCTCCCATCGGTTGTCCTCCTGTCGTGTATTTGTTATCAGGTAGATCTTGCATTGCTATGTCCCAACTTCTTCGGTATAGCAACTGGCTTGCACATGGGTAGCAGGCAACCACCAGGTGACTCGCGCAACTTCGTACTGTTTGCCCCCTGGGCCATGTGGGCATGTTAACTATCCTCTCTTTCGATCAACACTCTCCATATATTGATTCTTGTGTTCGAGCTCGTAAGTTCCTCATGGGGTTCCTTTACTTAGAGCCTACTTGCATTGATCCTGAAAGGAGAGGCTTGCTTCGCGCCGCTTTGATCATTTTGAGTTTCGTTTCTCGTAGTTGCACCTGGACTACCCGATCCCCGTCGTGGATGGTACCCAATACACCCCAGCCAAAGGGGGTTCCCACTTCGATTCCAGTTCCCTTAGAATACTGAATACCCTGACGCCGTCACCGTTGGTGCCAGCGAACTGACCAAGGTCAGTTCCTCATCGTCTGCCAGTTCCCAGATTTTATTCTCTCGAGCTGGGTACTCAACAGATGCGACTTTGTAAGATAATTTGGGCTTTACAATAGCTGATCTTGCTCGTCGAATTCCCATTTTTATCACTCTTGAGCTGACCGTTGCCGCCGATCTATGGGCATCTCCTCAACACGTCTGATAGGTGTGGTTTTTCTTCCCACGACGCGTGCAATCTCCTTCTTTCCTCCGAGTGTCTATCACACTCTGCGGGATACCGGTATGGGCCTGGGTGAAGTTTGTATGGGTGGTCTTTGTCGTACCTCCCAACCTTTTCCTGGGCTTCTCCGGTTCATTATCCCTTTTCCGTTTTCGTGGTGGGGCTCCACCTCCTTTGACATAAGGTTTAGTATCCATTTATCGCCTTGGTTTAGAGTCCCGTCGGTCTTCTCTTTTGACGTCTTGGACTATTTTAGGCTTGGACGGTTGATGGCGTCCAATTTTCTTTCTGGCTAGCAGTACTTCTTATGACCGCCCGCATAGCCTTATTGCCTCTTCCTATTCCTGGTCCGTTGTATATTGCAGGGCCGACAACCTGCGCACAATTTGTTCAGGAAGTTTGGCTTCGACTACCTCTCTCCTGGACTCCCCGGTCATGCATGCACGAATGTTATGGTTGTGCATGCCTGTTAGGTAGCGTTCAATACTGCCGTCGTACTTGACTAGTTTTATTGCTCGAAGAGCTAGTCTTTTGGCTTCTACCAGGGCGAATCGCTTGATCATATCATGTTCAAAGTGGGTCCATGTTGCCAGTTGTGGCTGCTGGGTTTCCCCTTGAAGTCCGTCCATAGCCTTCTGATACCATATGGTGTAAGGAATGACTATGTCTGCTTTTGTACGGCTGCGCGCGCATATGACTCGTTCCCTGGAGTCGTCCCAGATTCGCGGGTTCCATTTAAAATAGTCCGTGCATTGCAGGATCCACACATATATATGTCTTGTGTGGGTCTATCTTCAAAGAATTGTGGAGGCTCTGATGGTCGCTTAATATTCAGCGCCATCGCGTTGGCAAGTGTTTCTGCCATAACAGACTGTTCTGATGTCTGTCCTTGCCTACCTCGGCTAGGACCTCCTCTCCTCCTTCCTCTTTCATCGTCATTATCATCTTCGTCATCGTCGTCACTGGGATCTCCTGGGTTACCTCCCTAGGCACCTGAGGGGAATGCAACAGCAGTCTCTTGGCCTTTCCCCTTGTCTCTGCGTATAGGTGGAGCGTAATACTCCACGTCATCAGTTTCTTGGAACGCGGATAAGGGTGCGGGTCCTGCAGCTTCGGGGCTTGGTTTCGCGGCTAGTATTTTATTTATTGCCTCCGTCAACCCTTTGAGGGTTTGGTTTGCCTCAATATTCTGCAGTTGTTGCTGGTCTTGAGACCTGCGAATCTCCGCTTGATGCGTGGTCTGATCTGTGCGCATTTGTCCTAGAGTGCGATTGACTTCTCTTTCGCGAGTGACACTCTGGGCGTGGAATTCGACAAATTCCGCTCTCAGACTGAGGACCATTTGTTCCCGAGTCTGGTCTCGGGCCAATGCTGCTTGGCTTTCTTCCCCGAGGGTTCCATGCAACCTCGTGGTTACTTCTTCGTGTTCCTGTTGACACCGTTCTTAGGCGTCAATCTTCTTTGCCACTTCCCGTATCATCTCCTCTTGGATCCCTTTAACTTCGCTTTCTACACCAGGAAGCTGCATCAACGAGATTGCGATATCATTATCGTGGATATCTTGTCCATCAATGATTTGCTGTTGAACCTTAAGTAGCTTTAAGGTGTTGTCTTGGGTAGCCCCCTTTAAATGGTTGAAGACGATGTTGGCTTGGTCGAGCGAGGTACTTATGTCTTGTCTTATTTGACCCAACGTGACTCCAAGACGCGCAGCTAATCTGGCTAAGTTTGCAGCGTGTTCTCCTGGTTTCGGTGTGGGGGCCCTTGATATCCTATGACTGCTTGCGACACTATAGGATCGGTGAGAGGGTATATGTCCTCTCCGCAATGCAGGTTCCTGAGGTGTCGAAGGGAAGGCACTGTGAATTGCGGAATCATCCGCCTTATCCGTGGTGTCGGGTTGGGTATCCATAGGTTCACCCGCCGTTATTCTCTTTCTCGGATCTTGAGGTATCTCAGCCATTGTGATAATTTCCAGGTAGGCTAATTGCTCTAATAGCCCTGGATGTGTGATTTCTGGTACTTCATACCAGAGCTCTTGATATCCTTTAAAAGGTTTAAGGAATCATATGTAAGGTATCCAATGTTTGAGAGACTCTAGAGGTGTAGGTATAAAAGGGTTCGGTTGGTCTGATTCTGAACTCAAAACCTGAATCTCCTTTTTCTCGAGGTTTAAGATGTACTTATAGTACATATAAAAGTGTCTTAGGCCCAGGTCAAGGGGATGTCTGGCCCCCGGATGACTGTCCCTGGGTTTTTCTTTTCTTTCTCTTCTGTCTTCAAAGAGCACTGGGTGCTCCCGTCGACGAAGTCTTCCGACTCTGTGGAATTCCACTCAAAATCCGAACTATGCCAGGTGCGATATATGCTATTGAATTGATCCCTCGTTGGGATCCCTAAAGGTACTGTGAACCACGAGGGTTCTTGCGTATATTCTTCTTCGATTTCGAACAACTCGGTATCGAATATTTCTTCGAAGGAATGAATATAGATAGGACAATGAGGTGCTTCAATAATGTAATCGAAGTCTGAGGTGAGGGTGGAGTTTGAGGTGAACTGGTAGTTCATAGAGTGAGCCTTGGTAACAGGAGAACTATCAATATACTGTTAGGTGGACGCCAAACTCAAGTATATAAGCGAGGGGCGTAGGCCAAAATCGTTGTTCGGAGAATCGGTTGGGGAAGGCTCGTCTCGATAAAATAAAAGTAAGGTAAAGATTTATAGCGTAAACAATTTTATATTGATAAGATCTCTTCTCCGTAGCTTGATGATGTCTGTAAAGCTCAGGAGGCACTTCGATATTTATATCCCGCGTCTGAGTGTTCGCGGACTACTTCTAACTACTATGCCTCCGAAGTACCACTCTGGTTTAAATACGCAAACGTCCAGAATCTTATAAGTGCGAACACTGTTTGACCCTGAAACTTATCACACCCTTTCGCGGACTCGGAATAGTATCCCTCCGTTGAGATGACTGCGCTATTTGTTATACCAAACAGCCGCCTCCAACTTAGATGTCCGCATAGACTTTTATATGACTTTTAGTCTTGTTGACTATCGTCCCAATCGTCTCTTCGGTCATAAAGTGATTAGGTTCATGCCGGGCCACCTAGTGCCTATCGCAAGTCCGAGCCTGACATGTCAGTGTCTTAGGGGGCTCCAACTTATCTAGGTCTTCCATTCTGATCGTGCTTCCCCTTGGTCGGCCGGCCTCCGTAGAGGGGTCCTATTTACTAGGACCAACCAACCTATAGCTGATCTCAGAAGGGTATGGGTGGATTCGGTATACCCATAATAGCTTCCGCTACTGGGATATCCTTTTTAGAGTATTTCGCGGAAAATGTCCCGTCACCTTCGGCCCGTAGTTAGGATCCCTAACTTTGAAGCCTACTATCTCAATGCGCCTCTGACGGACTTCCTCAGCTTTACTCCCCAGATGTCGCCAAAAGTCCCCTCTCATATATCCTTCGAACAGCATGCGGTCGGATGGACGGCCGTGACGTATATGGTATTAGGAAGTGGGCTTCATTGATGTGACATTTTAGTTATGGGACGCAACTCTTGAAATCTCGCTAATGATGTGCGGGCCACATAAGGGGGCCGGAGGGGGGTGTTAGCTCCGGTAAATTGAGGGTCTGTGCGCAGTTACCCTACCATGGGGTCTGCGCATATGTCTTGGATTTCCATATGCCTGACACAGCTATACTAGAGTTTGGCATCTACCTAACAGGAAGACCCAGATAAGTCCAAGGTCAATGAGACATTAGCATATTGGGCTTGAACTAGATATTGGTATAGGTAGTCTAGCATGAAACTGATCATTTCATGACTGAAGAGACTACTAGAAAAATAGTCATCATGACAAACATAATATAATAGTCTATGCAGTCTACTAAGTTGAAGATGTCTGTATGGTAAAACAAATATCACAGTTATCTCAGTAGAGTAATACTATTCGGAGACTGACAAAGAATGTAAGAAGTTTCACTATTAAATAGTATTCACACTTATAAGATTCTAGATATTTGCAAACCAAATTGAGAGTAGTACTTCGAAAGTATAATAGTTAGATGTAGTCTGTGAACACACAGGCTCAGATGTAGGATATAAATATTAAAGTGCTGTTAGGCGGACGCCGATCTCTAGTATAGCTGAGGGATATAGGCCAAAATGTTTGTGCAGAGAATCTGTCGAGGAAAGCTCGTCTTGATAAAATAAAGTAAAGTAAAGATTTATTTGGTAAACAATTTAATATTGATAAGATCTCTTCTCCCTTGCTTGATGATGTCTGTAACTGGTACTGGATACTGGTTAAGATTTTCATGTATCAGTTGATACTGTTTGAGTTTTGAATATGTTTCAGGAAACGAGGTGTGCCTCTAGCCTGAGCAGTATAGGGTTTGATATTCTATATGTTTTATGTTTGGTTTCGAGTATTGGTTTGATACTCTATATGTTTTATATTTGGTTTCGAGTATTGGTTTGATACTCTATATGTTTTATGTTTGGTTTCAAGCATCGGTTTGATACTCTATATGTTTTATGTTTGGTTTCTGGGCTACCATTTGGAGTCCATTATGTTATGAGAACAAGGCTTCCGGTAGCCTAGGAAGTGTATTTAAGAACTGCTATTCTTCTTGTTAGAAGGAGCAGACTTCGGCAGACAGAGTTTTCAATATACTTGGTTGAACAGTTACTCTCTTCAGTTCGCTTCAAGAATCTTTAGTTTGAGACCTACCAAACATCACGGAGACTTCAGTAGTCGCAATACAGTAAGAAGTCAATTCAACAACCTTGGCTAAAGCCTCCGGACTTTGATTCCCTAGCTACCGCTTCGGTACAGAAAAAAGCCCGTCAACCTCATGATTACTGCGTCTCCCGAGAGGCGGTTACATTTTTTTAACTTCAGCAAGTTATCAAGATAGAAGGCGTTTCAGGACCAAGTAAGGGCAAGGCCCTTGAGAAAGGTTCTCAACAGCGTAACAGGGATTCCAAAGGACGGTTCACAAAGACTCCAGCTTTGGAGCAGGCAGCCAGCGAAGGAGCTGCTAGGCAGTTAGCAAGAGACACTGCTGAACAATTGACAGAAGAATCATCACAACAACCACTGGAACCGCCAGCCACTACCACCGGAGGGTAAACAGAATCACCAAGAAAACCTACAGGTAAACAAGTACCTCCAGCAACACCAAGTAACGATCCAGAAAGCTCGGATAGCGATAAAGGATCAGACGACATGGCTTCAGAAGCAGGACCCTCAGGGTCCGGAGCCCCAGCACCAGAGGTCCCTGGACCACCAACACCTAGGCCTAACCTAACTGTTACAACTAAACTCAGCATCAAAGTACCTTCGCCCAGTAAGTTTACTGGTGAAGGAGGTGACCTCAAACTGGAAGCATTCGATAGATGGTATAATTCAGTACAGTCATACCTACGGATTAATGGACTGCGTACTAGCGAGGCCGGAGGAGGAAACTATTGGATCCTCTATACTGAAGGACGAGCTCAAGAAGCAGCTTTCCAAGCAGCAGAGTATTACAGTGAAGACATGACTAGAGAAGACCTTGTTGAATTCCTACGGGAGAGATTCCAGTCTTCAAAACAAAAAAATAATACCTATCGCAAGTTCCATGAAATCATGCAAGTGCATAATGGCAAGATACAGCGAATATCAACCATAGCAACCGACATGCTAATGTTCCGATCACGCCTACCTGCAAATACCATAAGCGACTATGCCTTCATTCAACAGTTCTTCAAGAGCATGCACCCTAGACTAAGGCAAGAAGAGGAATTACAGCATGCTGAAACTGACACTGTTATGGAAGCTATACAAAATGCGGAAATCATAGATGCTACCCTGAAAAGCACTGGTGCTTATGGGAAAGAAAGGTTCGAAAAACCAGTGAAAGAATTCATTTCCAAACAAGAAGGCTGGAAGGACAATCGGAAAACCCGCAACAAGCCCCACTCCAAACTTAAGGAACGAAAAGAAAAAGGTCTTTGCTATACCTGCGGAGGTAAAGGACATCTAGCAAGAGACTGTCCTAGCAAAGATGAGAAGGGCAAAGGCAAAGGCAAGGCTAAGGTAAAGAAAGAAGTTACCTCTAACAGAATGGAACAAGAACAACTAGGGGAAGAGGTGTTTATCAATGGTATGGAAATAGAGGAAGAAGAGGAAGACGTTATCATGATAGCCGCTAGACCAACAAACATCAAACCCCATGACGCTCTCGAAGGAACGATGCACATCAATGGCAAAGAAGCTAGAGTCCTATTTGGTACTGGATCAATAGGGGCAAACCTGATTAGCGCTACCTTTGTGACAACGCACGGAATTCCTTGTCAGGAATTGAAAACAGCGATCAGAGTACACCTAGCTATGAAAGGATCACGATCCGAAGGTAATAAAGAATGTTTTGTCAACATATCAGCAGGAAAGCTAAGCGCACCAGGAACCAGGATGTTAGTCGGAAACCTGGCGAAATACGATGCACTAATAGGAATGCCTTTCCTAGAACAACACCAAGCTCAAATAGAATGTGGCAAATTAGCAATCCTGTTTACCAAACAGAATGTTCGAATTATTTGCACACCTACTAGTGGTATGATCCCAGCAGCGGTGATCAGCACTGAAGATGTCATGAGCCAACACCTGGAAGGATTTCCTGATGAAATACTGGAAGACTTACCACCCCTAAAAAAGATCAATCATAAGATAGAGCTGCAACCAGGGAAAGAGCAGCGCTCATTACCCACTTACTCGATACGGAACAATGGGCAACTGATATGAGCATATGGCTAAGAGAAAAGGAGAAAGCCAGAATTATCAAGAGACAAGCAGTTTCGTCGGCAGCACCCATGTTTGCAAAAGAAAAAAAGGACAAGAAACGAATGTGGCTATTAGTAGATCTCACAGCGTGGAATGAGATTACAATCAAGGATGTTGAAACCGTTCCAGACCAAAAGATGATCCTGAATGCCCTAGCTAGGGCAAGATACCGCAATAAAATCGATCTTAGCGGTGCCTACTTTCAAACAAGAGTAGATCCAGAGGATGTGAGCAAAAACGCCTTTAAAGCACTATTTGGATGTTTTGTTAGCAAAGTAATGCTACAGGGAGATATGAACGCGCCAGGAACATTGATGCGCATAATGTCTGATCTATTCGCCGACTACCTAGGATGATTCATGTGAGTATATATTGATGATATACTCATTTTTTTCAATAAAGAATCTGAACATTTGAAACACATATCTCTGATTTGCGATAAGTTGAAGGAGGCACAATTCTACGCAAGCAGGAAGAAATGAGAATTCTTCGCCACAAGCATAGAAGTGTTGGGCCATATCATCAACGATGAAGGACTCTCACCAGCACCAGAAAAGATAGCGAAGATCGAAGAATGGACTACCCAACAGACTGAGAAACAGTTACAGGAATTCCTAGGAACGGTCAACTACATCAGCCAGTTTTTGCCACATATTGCAACCATTACATCACCCCTAACGGAACTCCCCAGAGTTGCAGAATTTGTGTGGACCGCCACCCAAGACCAAGCCATGGATAATGTTAAGGGACTTGTTTCGAAATACGAGGTGTTGAAACCACTACTATATGATTTGTCACTTCCAATATGGTTGATAACCGATGCATCCAACACAGGCGTAGGAGCATGGGTAGGACAAGGAGAAACACCAGAAAACGCCAGACCTGCTTCGCTTCATAGCAGGAAATTCTCTAATGCCCAAATGAATTATGGCACAACCGACAAGGAAGCTCTAGCGATAGTTGATGCACTGATGGCATTTCATCATATACTTGCAGGAAGCAAGTTTACTATCGTCACAGATCACCTACCTCTGACGTACCTCAAGAAAAGCAGAACACCTACCAAAAAACAGTTACGATGGCGAGGGTTTATTGAGAAGTATGATACAGAAATAATTTACAGACCAGGAAAATGGAACTATTTAGCGGATGCTTTATCCCGGCTTTATGATGAAAGCGATAATTACCCACATACCGCAAACGATCCTACATCAGAAGACGATTTACATTGTTCCTCACCTATTTCATCCTTTCTTTCTTACGAAGAACCTCCTATTGAACACGAAATGTCACGATTGGAAGCCCTCACAGTTGTGCACATCGGTGCTCACTCAGAATGTGGAAGCAACTGCAGCCTGGAGCAAGCATAGCTAGATGCACCCGATTACAGAAATAGCGAACCTCTAAACGATTGGGGGGACCATCGAAGTTATACCAGTGGTAGGAGTGAGGAGGAACTAGAACATGCATCAATGCATTGGGCATTCTGCAACATACCTTTCTGTCCTGACCACAAGGAATTCAAACCGAAGAGTAAGATCTACGCTGGCTCCCCCTGCAGCAGTCCACCAGGTATCGAAACTCCGCCCAACACTAATGACGATCACAATGATAGAGATACCCACTCACAACGCCCGGGCCGCGATATCCGAGCCATCAAAGAACGTGTCAAGAAAGCCCTAGGCTGTGGCACTCCCCCTACCGAATGTCAGACCTCCGAGTACCTTGAACACCACCACAACAAGCCCCTCTATGGAGGGCAACTCGCATACCTGAATGAGATTCCGATAGTGGAACCACCCTCCCTGCCTCACGAGAAGCGCGAGCTCGACAAAGTGTATGAAACACCTGAAGAGGAGGAGGAGGTTACGGTATTAGAAAGAGTGGTGGAAGAAAGGGATATCATCCAAGAAGTGGATGATATGAAGAACATTTGGAGGGAACAGATGGTTAAAGGATATAGAAACGACCCTATCTATCAGTTAGCAAAGGATTCCAACCTCACTTCACGAAACGGAATGATGCAACATTACCAAATACTCAATGAACTACTGTACGCTACCACAAGAGGCGGAGAAGATTGCCTTTACATTCCGAAGGGTCACAGAGTGAATGGAGAAACTCTAAGGGAGCTGATGATAGGAGAAATACATAATAAAGGACACCATAGCGCGGATCAAAACCTTTGGTCCGCAACAGAATACATCTACTGGCCGGAAATGAGGAAAGATTTCAAAGACTATGTCCAGCAATGTGACATATGTCAACTGAACCGGGAAAGGACTACATTACCTACTGGCAACACCCTCTTGCTTCCTTTTCCCTCGGAGATATTTTCGAGCTATGCTATCGACTTCATGGGTCCCTTTACGAAGCTGAAAGGATATGATTCAGTACTGGTGGTAGTAGATAGAGCGGTTTGGTTCAGCTGGCTAATACCAACATTAGTAAATGCTACTGCGATTTCCACTATAGAGTTACTCCATCACCATATTGTCACCCCTCATAGAATACCTACGTCGATTGTTAGCGCTGCTGATCCTCGGTTTACCCCCGATTTTGGAAACAAACTTTGAAGACGATAGGAGTCGAACCCATTATGGCTAAGCCTGGCCACCACCAGACCAATGGACAAGTAGAAAGGAAGATTCGAGAACTGAAAACAGCATTAAGGAATGTTGTGAGTGCCTGCCAGACTAACTGGCTTACTTCCCTCCCTGAAGTAACTGCTTACTCCAATGCAGGTCACTCCGATACTATTAGCATGTCACCATATAAGGCTGTGTATGGACGAGAATACCAACTACTCGATACCTATAAAGTCAATGCTACCACAGTACCCGCATCCGATGATTACTACAATGGACACCAGGAGATCAAAAATGCGGCATACCAAGCGTTACGGTTGGCTACAGCAAGAGCGAACAGAGTGGCGATTAAGAGGAGGAACTCACATAAACCTGTCGAGATTGGAGAAAGGATTATGGTTTTTGGAGACCAGTTTGCAACGGAATCTGGCAGATCTCGGAAATTGCAGCCACGCTGGCGAGGACCTTTTACAGTACTCAAATTTGACAAACACACCCAGAACTATACAGTTAGCATGGATGCTAGAATGTACCGAAGGAGCAAAGGAGTTTTCCACTGTTCAGTAGTCAAACCTTACCACCCTAACGACAATTTCCGATTTCCAGGACGAACATTTGCAAAGCTGGCACCCATCCTCATCAACGAACAACAAGAATGGGAAGTTAAATCAGTCATCGATCACAGGGAACGATATGGAAAGGGACAGTTCTTGGTTAGCTGGAAGGGATACCCAGCAATCGAGAATAGTTGGGAACCGGTGGAAGGATTAGAACATGCGATGGAATTGGTTCAGGCATGGTGGACAGATAACATGCTAGGAGATGAGTTTCCTGCGGTATTTTCTGGGTTTATTCCCATGTGTTACTCTCCTACTAAAGACGGTTTTGAGAGCTATCAAAATGTACCCCCGGTTGATAAAGGCTTTTGGGATCCTTATTTGAATTCTGATTATGATAGCGAGGATTAGGAATTTTCTTGTTATGTTTTGAAATAAGGGTTTTATTTTGTTTGCAGGTGTAACCGGTACTTGTTACTGGTTAAGATTTTCATGTATCAGTTAATACTGTTTGAGTTTTGAATATGTTTCAGGAAACGAGGTGTGCCTCTAGCCTGATAAGTATAGGGTTTGATACTCTATATGTTTTATGTTTGGTTTCGAGTATTGGTTTGATACTCTATATGTTTT
>JACCEG010000150.1:19180-78804 GCA_014065205.1 Tuber brumale
AAAAAAAAAAAAAAAAAAAAAAAAACCAGCAAAAGCAAAAAAGTGAAAGACAGGTTTACCAGCGAACAGAATTGCGGACGCCGGTCAGACTAATGGTCCCCTCCGCTCCCGAATGACTCAGACTATACTGTGTCAGGAAATGACTATTCCGTCTTAAGAACTATCACCCGGAATCCCGAGATAAGCAACCTGACGCTGACAGCGAACGGCAAGAATTCACACTGTGCCATGGTTTCACTGTGCCTACAAAGATATCGGCGCCACCCATCCCAGTTGTGTCAGCAACGCTTGTTGGTATGGTCACTACGAGTACCGGTACCAGAAAGCCTCAGCCATAGTCTAGTCTAGTCTACCCTCCCCCCCCTTCAAGGCGAGTATTCCTCCATCCCTTGGGCTAAAATTCCGCGAAATTCGGCAAACGAGCCAAGAGAAGTGACTGGCCATTTCTACGACCAGGAAGGAGGTGCCCTGGGACGCACAGCCTACGTGGACCGAACCTTGGGACCTGAAGCCACCTTACCCACATTCACGACAAGGGTTCAATGCCCTAAGGCGTCACGCGGCTGTTACAAATAGTCTCGGTCGGGCTCGAGATCTCTCACAATCTGGATTCGCGAATCAGGGCCGCAGGCAGAACTCTTGGATGAGTACCGTAGACCCGTGCCTAAGGCCGAATAAACAAAAATGGGAAAACCTAAGGACTCCTCAACTCTTGGTTGCAACCGGTGATCGAACGCCACCGCAACCTTATGATTCTCTTTTCTGGTGATGTTCATGGAACTAGAATCCGAGAAAGGGATAGTGTATCGGAAGAAATAAAAAAATAAAATAAGAAGGATCGTTTTTCCTGAACAGCAGCTGCATAATGAAAAGTTTTTAGTTTTTTCATTACTTCCTCAATTTTATTTTTATTTCTATATTTTTTATGATGCTGGGGGTCTTATCTTTCCTTTTCCCCCTCCATTCTTTCAGAGAGGGAGGAGGAGCCCTGGATAAAAAAATCGAAACGTCAAGGCGAGGGGCCATACTAGGACGGTATGATACTTGGAGTGAGAATGAGTCTCCATATGACCAACCAAAAGTTTCGCAACAGCAAAAAAGTTCGCATGTGTAGTAATACGGTAGCCCTCCGCGGCCAAGATTTTCAAAATTCTCGTAGGCGCACCCTGACACCTCTTCCCGCTCGAAGTACTTGTACTGGTATCATAATACTGTAATATTATTACCATCATAGCAAAACAAAAATTTCACGGTTTGCTATTCACTAGTTTAAACAATCTGACCCTGTCATACCGAAACTTTGCTCGATTTTCTCATTTGGCACAAACCGTACTCACGCCCTGCCGAACTATCATACATGAAGGAATGTCAGTAGACGGACCGACAGGAAACAGGAACATGAGAGGAGGAAGAAAAAAACACAACCCGATCATGCGAGAACCGCGCGCATACGATAGGGTGGTATGCTACCCAGTCTGGTGCTATGACGAGCGGTGACTACAGTACGTACCGGTACCTCATTTAGGTCTCGTCTTGCTTGCCGTGGCTCTTTTGCTTTTTTCCCTCCCTATTCTTCTGGCCTTGCGATGGTCTACGAGTCGTCCATGGATCGTACTGCACCAACCCGTCTTGCCGAGAAGGCCTCCGCCAGCCGATATTTTGCTGGATATTTGGCGAGGACTCCAACAAAGCAAGGGCTGGCGGAGGCCTTCTTGGCAAAGGCGTGCCAGTGCCAGTACGAGTAGATCTCAATGCTTAGCTTCCCTCTTCTCTGGATCGGCGTCAACCAGCGAAAAGTGACGACAGGGCCCCTTCGGTAGGGCGAAAGAGATATGGGCTTTCTCTCTCTACATTGATCCCGCTAGCCGTGGGCCTTTGCTCACTAAGATGCTCGTGGATACGATGTCCAAAGGTGTCGCCCGAAACGGACACTGCCCTGGCAGGTATTTGAAGGTGTATTCGAGTACTGTACTAGTACCGGTACTGGTACGTACCCAAGGAGGTGTTTTGGGTGTGTGGCTGTGGTTGCGACTGTGGCTTGTCACTTCGACCTCCGCATTGTCTAGAGCAATGTCACCGCGATACCAGATTGAGGTTGTACCGACAATGAAACTGAGCGCTACTGTACCAGCGAGCGAAGATGGTTGACTAATGGGGAATATATTGGCCATTTGAAGTGTGGACAATACGGGGTTACCGGGTGCATCTGTAAGGTGTCGGCATCACACTCAAGCGCAGTGCGAGGTCCTGCGTTGTGTGCGTGGTACAGGCAGCGGGGGAGGAGGCATGATATACCGCAAGAAGCAGTCAACATCAGGGAAGCATATCACTTTAGCCAGCCTTATCGCGACCGACTTCACCGCTGACTTTCAGCATGGCGAATTTCGTTGGTGGAGATTCAAAGGCACACTAATCTGTCGCGCGTAGCGGAGTGCTTTTTTGTTCACGAGAATGCCGTTACCTTGGTGACCTGTAGTCCGAGATGTTGACTTTTGTGACCCGTTCCACAAGCACAATATCGTAGATTACTTGAGTGCTCCAGTACCGATACCTCAGCACCGTGCCCATACTTGTACTCCTACTGTACTCGAGTACCCGCAGGCACTCTACGTCGACCGAATCAGCTTTAGAGGTTCGATCAAGTAAATCTAAGCTTAGCTAGACTAGGTTAGAGGATGCCAGCATTTGCTCGAGTACTCGAGTATTCGGATTTGTGACGGTTTGATGGGGGTGGCTGGCGGTTGGCCAACCAGACTCGACCGAGCTGGCAGGAGAGAGAAGAGAGAGAGAAGAGAGAGGGAAAAGAGAGGAAAGGAAAGGATCTAGAAGCTGCCGCGATAATGGAAGAAAATTGGAGAAGACTCTTCACCCGCCAGAATGGATGAAGCTTGAGAATATCATCGGCAGGGGAATCACCCACTCCAATTCGCGAGCTGGTTGGCTGGTCAGGGTTATGGGTTTCATGGTGTTTTGTCGTTAGGCCAGAGCAGGGCGCGGCAGGCAGCCGGGTATCATACTTACGGTTACTTGACCCTGATGCGGGGTGAGCTGTCCTACTGGGACAGAAAGAAAGGAGCGAAACTTTTTTTTTTCCCCTTCTTCTTCTTCTCACGCCTACCTATTATTATTATACAGTGCTGGAGTAGAGGAGAGGGATTGGCGATGATGACAAAATTTGAGGTCGTAACATACCGGTAGGTTCGGTGAATCAAAGAATTTGAGAAAATGGGAAGAATTGATGTATCCGAGTAGAACTGATCAGGGTGAGTGATGATGTGTAATGGGCTGCTTTTGACAGGTATCAACGTCAGCGGAAAGATAAAAATTTAATGATGCTGTAGACGCCCTGTCATTTATACGGTGCCCAAAATTTCTATGCTGCTGGGGTACCGTGCTGTGCTTACAGAGATGTAGGTGAGGGTGAGGGGAACTGTTTTTATGCCTGTACTGTACCGGCATTGCAACTGTGGCTGTTCACATTTAGCTGTTTTAGTGGGAGGATGATATGGTACTATGGCTCGATTCACGAAGCATACTACCAAAACCGCACCCTCCACTTAGTACCGTTGTTTTCTCGGGGGTCGTCGGTTTGGGGGTCCCTCGACTATCTCAAATTTTTTTTTTTTCCTCTGAACGCCATGGCAGGGCTCAGGGTTGGTACTATGGCTGAGGGAGGCAAAGTCGTGGGTACAAAAAGGAGGAAAGTGGGCTGCGGGAAATTGCGTTCGAGGGAAAAAAACGGGTCCTCGAGAGATTCCAGCACTGGCGACCTTTTCGAAATCGATAATTAAGGCCCTAAACCGCCACAATCCACTCCCGATCAATCAGCCGCGAAGGCCAAAAATAACCAACATTGAGGTTTCCAACAGTTCTCTTTGGCTGTACTCGTACCGGTACTCCTGCAAGTACTCGAGTACAGAGAGAGAAAGAGAGACGTGCGCACCCAGGAACCCCCTCTTGCTTAGTACCCCCCCCCCCCTTTCAGTCGGACAACAACTTTGCTCCAGTTGATTTGACCTTCCTGTTACCTGCTAGACTAAGCTCGCTGTCTTCTCTCCCTTCTATCGAGATACCTCTCCCTCCTCTCTTACCACACAACACCTGACCTGGAGAAGAAACCCCACCTGCTTGCTGCTTGCTCGCTCGCCCTTCTCCTTTCACTTTTACTTTCCTCTCTCTATCGTTTCTACTGTTTTTCCACTCCCACGCCACAACTTAATCCTCTCCTTACCGTGAAACAAGCATCAGTCTTGTCGTCGTAACCGCGTCATCCGGTTTTCTAAAGTCCTGTTCTCTGTCGGTCGGGTGTCTTTCTCGTCTAATTACCTTCTCCACCGACAATCAATCTTCCACCTTCAACCACGACAAGGTACGGGGTTTTTTTTTTCTTTTTTGAAGCTAATCGACCGCCGACTGCCGCACTGTGCGAGTACATAATTCCACCCCTCCTTCCCATCGGAGTTTCCCTCAAATTTTGGGCGGAGACCTGTTGTCTATTCTTGGCTTGGCTCGGCTGAGGAGAAAGGAGGTGGTGTGCGAAGTGCAAAAGCAACTGAGCAACCGAAAGAGAAGTCCTCTGACTAACCCACATTCATCACCTTTCAGTCTCTCTTCCTCTTCGACCTCTACCACCACCAGCACCAACAACAACACGAGGCTGTCATATCAGTTCCTAACTCTAGACCTCGTACGAGCCCTTCCTTTTTCCCCTTATTTCCCCCTCGTCCTCCATTTTGCCACCTCTCTCTCTCTCTTCCTCGCTTTTTTTTTCTTCTCCTTTTCTTCTTTACCGAAACACCCTGTCCTCTGACGTGACAACCGAGTTCTAGACCAACAACACACCACGATTACAAGATTGTGTAGACATTACAACGAAAACAGTAGTTGAAGATGACGACCATGGTAAGCTTCCTCTCTATCAGCTCGGTTAATTCTTTACTGTTTTCTACAGAACTTCAACCCTTTGCTCCGCACTATCTTGGATGGAACAAGGCGAGGGATGAATCGTTCGGAACAGCATGGCGACCGATGCAATTTGAGGATTACTAACCTTGCTTTGTTTGGTCGTAGGATTTACGGGTCGGGAATAAATATCGCATCGGTCGCAAGATTGGTAGCGGGAGCTTTGGGGATATTTACTTGGGTAAGTTTTCGGTTGTTTCTTTTCTTCTCTTTACTTTTTTGAGGCTGACCAAGTTTGTGTTCTAGGCACCAATATTATCTCCGGCGAGGAGATCGCAATCAAGCTTGAGTCGGTCAAGGCGAAACATCCCCAGTTGGAATACGAGGCCAGAGTTTACAAGTCCTTGGCTGGAGGTGTCGGCATCCCCTTTGTTCGTTGGTTTGGAACTGAATGCGACTATAATGCTATGGTTCTCGACCTGCTCGGGCCTAGTTTGGAGGATCTGTTCAATTTTTGTAACAGAAAATTCTCTCTAAAGACTGTCCTACTTCTTGCGGACCAATTAGTAAGTTTATCTGGTCAGGTCAATATCTTAATATCAGTTATTGACGTCCTTTAAGATCTCGCGTATCGAATACATCCATGCCAAGTCTTTTATTCACAGGGATATCAAACCAGATAACTTTCTGATGGGCATTGGCAAACGTGGAAATCAGGTCAATGTGATCGATTTCGGTCTTGCGAAAAAATATCGAGACCCCAAGACACATTTCCATATTCCCTACAGAGAAAACAAAAATTTGACCGGTACCGCGAGATACGCTTCGATTAATACTCATTTGGGTGTCGGTGAGTTGACTCCAGCGTTCAGTTATTATGTATGGAACGGAGGCTGATTACTAGTTTAGAGCAATCACGCCGCGATGATATGGAGTCGTTGGGCTACGTAATGTTATACTTCTGCCGTGGTTCTTTGCCTTGGCAAGGCCTGAAGGCTGCTACCAAGAAACAAAAGTACGATAGAATCATGGAGAAGAAGATGACGACTCCCACCGAGGTTCTTTGTCGCGGATTCCCTAATGAGTTCGCCATTTATCTCAATTACACCCGCTCTTTGAGGTTTGACGACAAGCCAGATTACTCTTACCTTCGTAAGATATTTAGGGATCTTTTTGTTCGAGAGGGATTCCAGTACGATTACGTTTTCGACTGGACTGTTTATAAATACGTAAGCTTTACCCATCCGTTGATCCTATTGAAAGTTCCAGTGATCCCCCCATTTCATTGGAAAAGGACATAGGTTAATTGAATTTGGGGAGTTTTTCCCATGTTGACTCCTTAGCAGCAAAAAAATGCCCAGGCTATAGCTCAGGCTGCCGGAGGACAGCAGGGTCCTGGCGAGGATGATGAGAAGGATTTGAATAAGCAGAGGACGCTCCGTACCAATGCCGCAACTGGGCACCCCACTCCCCAGACTTCCAGTAAGCCTGGTGCCGTCGGAGGGACTAGAAGGAAGGTTGTTGAACGTGGGGCCATGGCCGGAGTTGACACTCCTGGTACGATGGATACAACTCGCGGACTTAGTGGGTCCGATAGGATGTAGGTTAATCTGAGAGATGTATGTTTTGTTCATGGCTAATGGTATTTTAAAGGCTTCGTTCCGCATCCAAGGGTGCTCAAGTCGCATCTGGTCCTGGCTTTGCCCCTCCGGCTGGCGGGTATCGCGTCAACAAGCGCGAGGACCAGCCTGGCGGTTCTGGTGGTGCACAGCAGTGGTATTGAGCGAAACTTTGATGCCGTCAGATTCCTTGAAAAAAAAAAAAAACTTGTGACTACTCTGGGGACTTGAAATTGGTTTGCAAGGAGCTGATGGATGGGTATAATGAGTTTCCGATTCTTTTTCCCTGTCATGTGTGCGTGTGTGCTCGAAGCTTGCTTTGCGGTGGCCTAATCGTGGAGTTGGTTTCTGAAGTTTCTCTTGTTACTGTTTCAATTTCACTTTTTTGCTGTATTTTTTTCCTCACTTTTTTCTGCCCCAGGCTACATAGTTTTGTCTCCGCTTTCTTTTCCTCTTCCGACGGGCTGTTTGTGTGATTCGCATGGGTATTACGGGCAGGATATCCAGGCGCATTTTCGATCAACAAGCCGGTTGTCAGCGTTCGTTCACCTATTTCATCATGCGATCATACCTCCGACACCTCTTCAACCGGTCTTGATCGTTTGTATAAAGGGGGCGGTCTGTTGGATCTGGTCTAAGATACATCGTTGTGGGTTTGTGTTGCATCTCTCATTCGGGTCAGCATTTCTCTTGGGCTGGTGGCATTTTTCATCTTAAATCAGTATCTCTTACACTCGGTTCCTGCGGTATTACAAAACGGTCGTTGGTGCAAACGGATATCACGGGAGGGATCGATCGATATGGAATGGTCGACCTGGGGAGAACTTATTTGGGCCAACGGTCTCTCTGTTTTTGCTTAAATTGGACGGCGTAAGCCGGACGGCTGGCCAAGGGAGAGGGGTAGGGGGTGCTGGTGGATGGATTTGTTTTTCACTTTCTTCCTTTGCGGTTTTATGCATGTACGCACACATGATTGGGAAGGCTTTTTCTGAATTGGAGGGGTTACCTGTATACCTTTCTTAGCTTTTCTTGTTTTTGAGGTCAGGGCCATGATCTCTAGCTCTTCATTCTTGTGTTTTTTGTTGATTCATCCCTGTAAAATGGGATTTAACTTGGGTGCTTGTGCTTTTCGGGTTTCTTCCCTTTTATATCATGCGTTTGTTTTTCTATTTTTGCTTTTGTTTTTCCTTGTTCGATGACCGGGGGAGAGTCTGGGGGCTTCTTCTACATCATTCGGCGGAAGGTGTTCTTGGGACGAAGGCTGTTGGAGGATAGGATGGATGATTCATGGGATTTCGGGATGATGAGGTGGTTGGTGTTTGGGATGAGGGGATGTGAGGCTTGGCTGAGGGGACGAGGGGATGATCTGCGAAAGGGCCGCTTCCGGGGTGGCTTCTTTTTTGTCTTTCTTTTTCTATCTTGTCTCCCGGCACCAGGGTTATATAAGTTGGAGGTTGGTTGGAGGGATTTCTTCGCTAGCTCTCGCTCCTTTTTTCTTTGCTATACTTTTATTTTTCTCATCGGCTTGCTCCTGCGGTTTGAAGGGTGAT
The DNA here is from genome assembly GCA_014065205.1 of Tuber brumale. NCBI lineage: Eukaryota > Fungi > Ascomycota > Pezizomycetes > Pezizales > Tuberaceae > Tuber > Tuber brumale. Next base: position 27,252 of record JACCEG010000150.1, read on the forward strand.
AGGAGGTATGGTGAGGGGAGGGGTGATGTTGGTGAAGGGGGAGTGGTGGATTAGTTACTAGGCTGCTGGCGAGATCTGAGTTTCACATCTGCGATGCCGAGATCGGACCTCGCCTGTTGCCATTATTATGAAAATGAATGCCGATGGATTTCGCTAGATTTGATACCCTGTTATTGTTCCGCTTGCTAGTGACCACTATTGTACCGTGGTGTATTACCATAGTACTGTGTGTTTGTATTTAATTTTTCCACCACAAAGCGAAATCCCCTCCCTATAATACAAGCACTAATGCACACTCTCATGCGATTAATAATTTACATGATAGAGAGTTCTGTTCAAATGGTAGTTACCGAATGATACCTCGAGAAATCTCACTCTTGCAAGAAGCTACTAATCAACAATAATGCCTTTAGCGAAGACTAGCCATTTGACCGACTTTGAGAAAGGACAAAATGCTCAGAAAAATAAATATAAACCCTCTTGTTTTTTGGTTTTTTTTGAAATTTAAAAGGCTCTTGAACTGTTCCAAGAGTACTGCTTGTAAGCTTTGATATCTGGTATGAAATGAGACATGATGAGAAAAAGACCTCCGGATATCCGAAATGACAATTATTAATGTCAGTGAATATAAAGAAGTAGGGGATCCGGGAAGAGAGGGTCCCATAGGAGCTAGCAAGCTATTAAGATATTAGCCTGGTAGATGTAATGTAAGCAATGAACAAGAGGGAGGGGCTTGAGGGAATCATATATTTAGTGGATAAATGCTTAATTGAGGAGTTCTAAAGATTTTAATAGAACTTGGGTTGTTGAGAAACACCTGAAGAGGAGAGAGATGAAGAAGTACGATAAACTGTAATCAAGAAATGGAAAATAGGAACGGGGGGGGGGAATGAAGCTAATAGTCTAAACTTGTATTTGGGAGTGAATGTGTGTATGTGCGTATGTGTGTTATGTGTGATAACTTGAAGTCCCGATTTTAAAGGGAGAGAGGTGAGTACAAGTATGGTTAGGTTTAAACTAACTGTGTCGAGATTTTAGAGGATGGTTCAGTTGATGCCTGGTAGACTAAGGGGGAGGGGGAGGGAGTGGAGGGTTTATATATTATATATATATTATAGTCAGGGATTTAACACCCTTAGTGGGATAGCGTAAAGATGCGTGTGATAACTGTACTGTACTGTACATAGGAGATATGACTATTAATTTTTACAGGAAAAAATATATTAGAATAATAGATTGTGAAATGGGCACTCAACTCACCTGACTGAAACTCTATAGAGTATGATACCGGTACTGTTAAACATGGGTCAAAGAAAGAAAGAAAGAAAGAAAGAAAGAAAGAAAGAAGGGGAAGGAGCTATATATGGGTATCATACTCTCCCAATGTCCACGGGAGGAAGAGAAAAAAACATCTAGCAGATGTTCCGCGTATGGCTCAAACCCGTGATATAGAAGGAAAAAAAGCTGCGGGAATCCGGCCTGAGAGGGAAGCTTCTATTCAGAATAGCGTACAATGTATTGATTTTTTTTCTTTTTTCTTTCTTTTCTTTCCTAATATGATACCACAAGAAGATTCCCTCTCTCACTTATTGAACCCTCCATGGGTAGTAAATTCGTGGTAGGTCCTACTTTACCCTACAGTAGTAGTAGAGTGATACAGCCAAAATCGTGGCCGAATTAGTGTCTTCTAGAAACGGTACAACCATCCAATCACACTCAACGACTTACGCACCCTGAGCACTGTACAGTACCGGTACTATACTTTAGGGTACCGGTACAGCACTGTACCAACAACGCTTTCGTATATACTGTAAACCACTAATTTGGCGCCCATAGCGCTGTTAGTTCTTTGAATTTTTTTCAATTCTCAACTCTCCTTTTTGCAACGGTGCACAGTAGACTATTTCACGCAAGGGGCGCGTGGGCGGGTGCATGCCATACCGGTATTATACCAAGGAGTGAAGTGTGGGGGAATGGGTGTGCTGGTGTGTTGATGATAGGGGTTTTGTGCAGTGTGTGTAGTAGTAGTAGTTGGAGAGGCTTGGATTGTCATAGTGAAATTTAGTGTGTGTGTGTGCGTGGGGCGGCACCAGTACTTGAGTGTATACTGTATACTGTATGCTTTGGGCTCTCTTAGATATATATCCTAGACATGACATAGTATGATACCAAGAATTTCTGAATGAGCGACTCCCAGAGAATGGTCTCCCATAGAACTTGTATATCAATGATGCCTGATTTACGTCTGATAGACTACCCCCGTACCCTTACCTACTACCCCTTTCAAACCAAACCAGACCTGCCGACCCAACCCGAATCCACGACCAAACAAACACCTCCCCCCCACACTCCCCCCCAATTGCGCATTTAAAACTCCTGGACAACCCACCGACCGATCCCCCGATCCCGATCGCGGCGCATTTCCAAACGGCCCGTACGTACAGTACAGTTGATAACGGGGTGGGTTGACTTAAGGTGCTTCTAGGTTCTGCTTTCGCTTTTTGTTTTTTTGCTTTTTTTTTTGCTTGTTCTCGTAGGGTTTAACGATGCGATTGTGGTGCGCTGAAGTCCTAGTTTATAGCGGGTTGAAAGGGCCTGGACTGTTAAAGTGGAAGGAAGGCGTGTGGTGGTTGCCGTGTTGTGGGTTTAAGTTTTATTGAGCTTCGTTTATGTGCGGTGCAAGTACGTACAGTACCATGATAGCCTGGTAGGTGGGTACCGGGAGCAGCCACCGGTACAGTGTTCCGCTGGGGTACCGGTATGGAGGGGCAGTTCAACTGTCTGTAAAAAAAAAAAAAAAAAAAGGTTTGAATTATCGCGCTTGTATCGGGTGGGGGTTAACATGCAGTACTTGCACGGTACTGTGCAGTACACTGTGTGCGGCTGTTTATGACTGCTGCTGCTGCCCGTGTTATGCTTGGTGCGTAGGCGGCTATTCCTGTACTTGTATGTTGGAAGCCTTGACCTGCGCTGTGCGGTGCGATGTGCGGTAATATTTTGAGCATGGACCGCTGAAGACTGTCTAGCACAACTAGTAAAGGGCAACTTCCAAGGATATTAAGTGGCTGTAGATCCCGATGTTTCCCGTCTGCGGACCCGCCCGTGAGGCCTAGTCATTTATGATACAGGTATCATAATTAGCTGCTATCATAAGTAATGCTTCTATGATATACCTAGTACTCTCACTGCGCCCCTAGCCTACTACCGGTACTTCACATCCCCTACATCAAACGCCGAAGCACGACTCTCCCTACTTACCATAAGCTCTTGAATAATTGGTACTCGCACTAAGACGTCCAAAATTTCCTCTCTTGGATACCGGTAGGGGGTCAAAAAACAACTGCGAAAACTGTCCCCTCTCCAGCCCCCCCCCCCCCAAAAGAAAAGCACTGTCGGACCCTACCAGTAAGGACAACTCCAACGCCTTTGCGCGAGTACTTATTATTCAAGTTCTTGCGGTATTACCGTAAGATCTCGGAATTCGCTATCAGATTACCGGTATTAGTTTGACAAGGTTAAGGAGATCTGACCGCACCCGCACTACGGCAGCCTCGCCGAGAGCATGATACCGGTGTTAGATGACCGCTGGATACCGCATTTCCTGCTAGGGTTGGCCCACTGTTAGTCTGTTGAAATGGAGTGGGAGGTAAAGCAGGGCCGTCCACTATGGTTGGGAAGGGGCTGAAATGGGCCTGCTGTGGCCATCGAGGGTTAGGTGAAGGCGGCTTGTTGCGGATTGTGAGGCAAATTACAGAGAAAACTTATATTCACGGACAAGCGGCAGGCGAATCTCACCAGATAATTCGGCATTAACTTACCCCGATGCCAGAACTTAGGTAAGCTCTGCTCCTTCCCGTCTTTAGTAGTGTGGCTGGGGCTTATTTGTGAGCATAGGTATAGGAAGCTGTATACGCCGTGAACATTGGAAGAGAGCAATCTAGAGGCAGGGCTGGCCATGGTACTGGGGGGTAGTCAGACGGAAGAAAGAAAAGCGTGTGAGAGTGGTTGCTTTCTAGTCATGTCCGTTCCAGGGAATGGGGAGAGTTGGGTTCTTGGAGAATACCCCCAAATTTTGCATGGGGAAGTGACGGCGGTGGTGGTGGTGGTGGTGGTGAGAGGAGATCAGGAGGGATAATGCAAGACGAGAGGGATTTTATGAAGAGTGAACTGCCTTACTTCCCATGACCTGTGGTAGAGGATAACATATGTATCACTCGTCCATACCATATTATGCCACACCACTCCAAGATTGGCCCACGATTAGATCAAAATGCTCCTCCATCCCCTTTCGCATAACCAGGCTGACTGGGTCCCGGAGCAGCTGGTATATTTCTGGATGTATTTGCCTGGGTCATTCCGTCCGTCAAGGGCAGAAGAGCAATACGGTACCATACGGTATCACCATCCACTCCAATACACTTCCCGGAAAGATTGGATGGATGGAGGGACGGGGTGTGCTATCCGGGAAAAATCAAAGTTAGCTACCGTTAGCGCTGTTGGAAGTTCAGGAGGTGGGGAGGTTGAAGGATTACCACCAACGGAGGGGAGGGGGGGGGGGGTGAGAGGATGATTTAGTAGCTGGGCAGATGGCTACACAGCTCCCTACTACTCACTAGCCAGGCGCGATTCCCACTTCAATCCTACGAACCATCGCGGTGTGTAGGATCTCCCTCAATCCATTCGACGGCCGGTAATTCACAGTGCTGATACGGTTACACGCTTGGACCAGTTTTACTTTCCGCTCGTACCTACTCATATCTCAGGAGCGCGTACACACATGAATTACCCACTCATCCACCCATTCTGCGCTGCTTGTATCTAGCAAGAGCTCGAATAAATGGGCCATGTGCTAGCCAGTCCAGAATTTCCTCCTCTGGAAAAGGGAGAACAAACACACCAAAAAGTCTGCGTTGCGGGACAAACCGGGAGGGGGGAAAGCACCAGACTATAATAAGAGTGGTAGCTCCAACGTCCTAGAAAAATGTCCTTTTATTCGAGTCTCTACGGTATCTGAAGCTGAGACAGACTTTTTTTTTCTGGTTGGATGGTTGTGTGGCTATAGCCGTGTTTTCAGATGCTTGCCACCGGATATAAATACAGTATTTCTTGGGGCCATGCATCTAGCATTCAGGAGTTAGAAGCATCATACCATACCGATGCTTCTGTTTATATGGAGGCTACGGATGTGCTCGTTTGCTTTTCTAGGGGAGATTTGCCGATGGTCTGCTAGGATATATTGAGTGCCACATTTTTATTTCTTCTTGAGGAGCGAGAGCAGGAATAGAGGCATTTAGGTTACCGGCGGTAGGACAAGCTTTTGCCATGAAGTGTGGTGGAGATGATTTCTGGTTTTGAACGCACAAAGGATTGGAGGGGCAGGCTTGAGCTAGGGCCGGTGTCTATCTAGTGTCACTGAGCTCACGTCGGCACTTGGTAATGTGATTTACTTCCCTCTTATCCTTGATACGTGGCTGCTCGATACGGGATGCTTCAAGAGCTAGAGAAAAGCAACTTATGGAATTTTGGGTGGTGTCACGGCGGTTAAGCTGGAGAAAACCTGTTGGGGTTACCTCGGATGGCTTCTGTTCGAAATTGCAAATGTGGGGGTATTCGATGGGAGGGGTGGAGGGGGGGGGAGTTGTTAAGTTTATGCTAGGAATTTAACATATGCGGGTGATTTTCTGTGAGCGGAGGGTGATTTTGTGGTACCATATGTGTGGTCCCGAGTAGCTCTGGTGGTTTCTAGAACTGAGGTTTCTATATATTTATTTGGTGTTTACCAGGGGCGGGGTGAAGTTGATATCGTGTGGTGGTGGTGTCGTACACTTGGAAAAAGTGCATAATTTGTTTTGGAATAGTCATCATCAAGTACAATTTCCTTATGAATGGATTGAAAAAAACCTTTCAATATACTCGGATAACTATCCAATGGACAACGGGAGATGGGGCAAGGCTTACTTGTCACTTGCACACCAGCATTCTAACACAGTAGGAGTAGTTTTGGGTCCATATACTCCTGACTCCCCTCCCTTATAGTAATCTCCCATACCACAGTAACAATTCACCTCTCAAAATAGGGGCAAGATATTATGGTAAAAATCACCTAACAAGCATACAGGAGACGGATATCGCTATACAGTGGCAGTATCATAGGAGAGACGCAGACGCTTGCGTTCTTTGAATACTCCACAATGTTTAGAGCCTCCAGCAATAGGAGCCGAAAACTATGCCCTTCCTCTATAGAAGTGTTTCAAGAACTCGTTGGGCAAGCCTTCACTATGGGAGTGTTTAATGCTGTGTCTACTCGAGTGGTAACTTATGTATTGGTATGGGGGGCGAAGCATATTACTTTCTAATGGTAAGGTTTCAGCTCCCTGCCAGATGCAACGAATACCTATACAAGTTCCGGTGTCAAGATGTTTGCCCTTGAAGTTTTGCTATCTGGAAGGAAGCGTGACACCAGAGAAAACAAATCCTTGACTGGGCTTTTTGAAGGTCAAGACGCTCTGGACTTAAACTACACAAGTATTACCACGAGAAGTATTATTGATGTCCTAAATAAGTGTCTTAGAGTGGGTCGAAGTAAGCGGCAGCGGAATGCGGCTCAAATCCTGGGTTCTCGTTGTGGCTGGGCAAGGTGACGTTGATCTATGACGCGGCTTAAAAGAGCCTCATAAAGCAAAACAAAACTGGAGACTACCCCTCCATGTCAGAGTCTCCTCTCTAACAATTCATACAACAATCAACCTCAACAAGATGGACATGCCAGTGAACGTTCCGATAGACGACCCCAACGCTGACACAGAATGGCAAACTCTATCCCCCCTCTATTTTGGGAAGTCTACCCTGCTAAACGTATCATAGGAACGATATCCTGCGGAAACACGGAGTTATCCCGGAAAAACCACCGTCTCCGACACCTATTATCGAGGAGGCAATATTGCACGCACGAGAGCTGGCACACGAAAACCGACTAGAGGGAAAGGACTTGGACGAGTTGGACGAACTGGAAGACGAGGAGGATGAGGAGTTTTTAGCCGTTTACAAGTGTGTTACATACGGGAGAGAGCCTTGCATACCCACCATTCCTGCTTAGTACACGGGCACGCACACGCACCCCGCCGGCGATGATGCTAATGGCAGCGATGGACCAGGCAAAAGCGACTCGCCGAGCTCTCCACACTATCTCAGAAATCGGTGCACGGTCACGTATATCACTTGCAGAAGCCAGACTACTCCCGTGACGTGACGGAGGCTTCGAAGGGGTCCACCGTTCTCGTGAACATGACGAGCTCGAATGCGGAGTCGCGGCTACTGTCGGCGCTCTGGCGCCAAGCGGCGGAGAAGTTTGCCGATGTCAAATTTTGTGAGATTGCGGCGGGTATGTGCATCGAGGGGTATCCTGATGCAAATTGTCCTACGATACTGGTCTACAAGAATGAGGATATCATGGAGCAGATTGTGAGGTTAGGGAGGTTGAGGGGGATGGATACTCGGTTGAAAGGTCCGCATCTACTCTCCCCTTTTGCCTACACCTACTTTGTTGGCGTATTAACTCTGGGTAACGCGCGTGCTTTGCAGATGTCGAGAAACTACTTGTACAGGTAGACGCCGTGGAAAGTACCGACCAACGACTGGGGAGTGCGGACGGGGATGACGGGGATGGGGATGGACCTCGGATTAGGGCGGGTAATAGTGGCAAGGCTGAAGTTGAAGATGACGAGGACGATTGGGATTAGATTGAATGGGCTTATTTATTATTTCCTCCATTTCATTCTTTCGGTCCTTCCTCACAAGTGTAGGTTCCACTGGTTTTCCACAGCATGTGCTGTCCCGTCCAACCCTCTTGGGATACCCCGTTTTCGTCGTGAAAAGTGGCCATGTTATGCTCGCAAGCGAAATGTGGAGAAACATGACAGGCCAGGCATGCCTATTGCACCATATCTATTTAGGGCTGCATGCCACGTTCACTTATGGGCATACATATGCGCGATACAGTAACATAGTATAACCCAGCGGCATGGGCCACCTCCATCGCCACATGTTGCTCCTCCAAGAAAGAGCGCAGGACAGAATCCAATCTCGATGTGCGATCTGATAGGGATAGTGCCCCCCTGTGGCCGGACTCTTGGGTTCGCACTTGACCGGACTTTTGAACTAAATTGAACCGAACGGGGCAGATAAGTTGGTTGAAAACGGGGGTTCGATCCCGGCTATTTGAACTGCCGGTATCCAACCTAGGCAATCGACGCCTGATCCTCGGTAAACGCATCGGCAGGGCGCAGGAGCCGCTAATTGCAATTCACATAATGACTCTGTGATACTGTAGTAAGTTGCGGTAGTTGGCTGGAAATGTTTGCATTTTTGGGATTCCGGTGCAGGGTGAGGGTGATGATGTTGATAGGGAGGATGCGCTGTGCTGTACTCGTACTCGTACGGGAATGTAGAGGCAGAGGGGGGATTTTGGCCGGTCGGGTATTTTGGCTTAAGTTATGTTTTTTTGAGTGATTAGAGTCACAGCCACTGCGGGCGTGAGGTGCTTGAGTGTCCGGATGCGCAGGTGGGGCGTGATGTGGTGGTGCTGGTTGGTTGGTTTTGCACGACCTGCGGTTGACTGGTGGTTTGGTACATGTACAGTACAAGTACCTGTATTGTGAGGAGCTGTGCGGTGCTCGGCAAGTAGAATAACTGGCAATTTTGTCTGTGTATCATCATAAGATTAACTATTCACCCAACTGCCCGGTACTCCTTTCTGCAGTTAATGATACCAATGATACCATTCATACCCACATTACTCGGTACCTGTGAACCGCCAGTACAAAACGTACGGAAAGACAGCGTTGGGCCGTTGGTCCGAGGGATTGTGGAGAGGGGAAGAGTCAAGGAAGGGAGGAAAGTTTCCCACATTGGAATCCAGCAAGGACGGTTGACGATTTCGAGAGTCACTTCCATCAACCAAGTTGCCAAAGTCTAGTTAGAATCATGCCTTAGCATTTGACGTTGAAATAAGAGGAGGCTGAGAGGAAACTCAGAATAGCGTCGGATCTGCAACCCTGAAACGCCCAATCCAGCTTACACAGAGTTACAGCGTGCCGTATAAAAGATCAGAAAACATTGAGTATTTATGGGGAGGAGCAGACCAGGTGGCACGATATATCACAATCTGCGATTTAACTCTAAGATACATGATAAGCGTTACCACCACTTGTACCCCTCCATTGATATTGATTGCAGCTTGAACTCTCGCTCTCTCAGGCTTATGATAGTGCCAAGAAATCTCATGCATCTTTTTCCCCACAAGATTCTCTTCCACTCTGTAACTGGTACAGGTTACTGGTTTAGGATTTTCAGGTATCAGTCGATACTGATTGTGTTTTGAATTTGTTTCAGAAAACGAGGTGTGCCTCTAGCCTGAGAATATAGGGTTTGATACTCTATATGTTTTATGTTTGGTTTTGAGTATCGGTTTGATACTCTATATGTTTTATGTTTGGTTTTGAGTATCGGTTTGATACTCTATATGTTTATGTTTTGTTTCAAGGCTACCATTTTGGAGTCTTATATGTTATGAGAATCAGGCTCTCGGTAGCCTAAGAAGTGTATTTAAGAACTACTATTTTTCGCATTAGAAAAGGCAGACTTTGACAGACTTTGACAGACAGAGTTTTTTTTCAATATACTTGGTTGAACAGTTACTTTCTTCAGTTCGCTTCAAGTGTCTTTAGTTTGAGATCCACCAAACATCTCTGAGACTTCAGTAGTCGCAATATAGTCAGAAGTCTTTTCAACCTCAGTTAAAGCCTCCGGACTTTGCTTCGCCAGTTACCACTTTCGGTAAAGAACAAAAGCCCATTAACCCTACATTTACCGCATCTCCTGAGAGGCAGTTACACACTCATTGAGTACTGTTTTAGCTTCTCTATTCATGAGAGCAGAAATTTTGTTTATAGAAGACTAAGTAGACTTTTATTTGTAGAGATATATGATTGAAAATAACTAAGATTATTGCATGAAGTTTTATTTATATTATCATGTCTTCCTTGCATAGACCATTCTACAACCTGCCTACAAATTTAAGATAACAGCTATAAGTCACATCGGTGATTCATAGACTCTTCTAATAATAATATTTTATAATTCAACTGAGTTATTACTAGTATGTAATGATAATATAGTTATAAGTCATATTAAAGCTCACGTAGAAATATAGCAAAATATACTTCAAATAAGTTATTACTTAATAATAACAATTACAACTTATGATGTTAAGTTTTATGAAATTTTAATCATTACCAGTTTAAACACATTTTTTGAGAAAATATCAAGTAATATTTTGTTACTTACTGCAATTAGACTAGCCATCTGTTAGGCGGACACCAAACTCAAGTATCTAACTGAGGGACGTAGGCCCAAAATCTTCGATTAGAGAATCTGTCGAGGAAGGCTCGTCTCGATAAAATAGGTAAGGTAAAGATTTAAAGTATAAAACAATATTACATTGATAAGATCTCTTCTTCGTTGCTTGATGATGTCTGTAAAGCTCGGGAGGCACTTCGATATTTATATCCCCCATCTGAGTGTTTGCGGACTACTCCTACCTACTATGCCTCCAAAGTACCACTCTAGTTTTAACACGCAAACGTCCAGAATCTTATAAGTGCGAACACTGTTTGACGCTGAAACTTATCACACCCTTTCGCAGACACAGAATAGTATTCCTCCGCCGAGATGACTGCGCTATTTGTTATACCAAACAGCGGCCTCCGACTTAGATGTCAGCATAGACTATTATATTACTTTTAGTCTTGTTGACTAACATTCCAGTAGTCTCTTCGGTCATGAAGTGATCAGGTTCATGCCGGGCCACCTAGTGCCAATCGCAAGTCCGAGTCCGACGTGTCAGCATCTTAATGGCCTCTGACTTATCTAAGTCTTCCTTTCCCAGTATGCTTCCCCTTGGTCCGCCGGCCTCCGTAGAGGGGTCCCATTACTAGGACCAACCAACCTACAGCTGATCTCAGAAGGGTATGGGTGGATTCGCTATACCCCTCATAGTTTCCACTATGGGGATATCCTCTTAGAGTATATCGCCGCAAACGTCCCATCACTTTCGGCCCATAGTTTAGGTAGCCTAACTTTGAAGCCTACTATCTCAATGCGCCTTCGACGGATTTCCTCTGTTCTACTTCCCAGATGTCGCCCATGGTCCCCTCACCTACAACCTGCGAACAGCATGCGGTTGGACAGACGGCAGCGACGTATATGGTGTTATAACGTGGGCTTCATTGATGTGACTTTTTAGTTATGGGATGCAACTCGCGAAATCTCGCTAATGACATGCAGGCCCCATAAGAGGGCCGGAGGGGGGTGTTGGCTCCGGTAAATCGAGTGTCTGTGCGCATGTCTCGGATTTCCATATGCCTAACATGAGCTCCCTCCTACCAGGCTTCACCCTGAATGCCTTTATAACCTTTTATAATTTTCTTCTAGATACATTTTAAGACACAGTGTGGTTAGGGTAAAAAACCTCCCGCATTTACTTGGCCACGGTAGGAAAACCTGTTCCTTACTATCTTACTTCTGCCCTTCCTGGCATGTCCGGATTTTCATTATGAAAATTCTCCACAACTTTCTCCGCATTTTCCATTCCAGTAGCCGGCTCCCATGTGTTCTCATCATCTGAATACCCTTGCCATTTAACGAAGTACCACAGTTCCCGCTTCTCTTGACAGCGGCCTTGTACCCATTTCCTGTAAGAAGGAAACTCGCTTCTTACTATTTTCTCAACCTCCCATTGTAGATCGCCGTCAATGTCCTCCGGTTCTCTAGGGGGTTGCTGACAATTGCCATGAACTGACTTGCAGTAGGGTTCCAATAATGCGACATGGAATACGGGGTGAATGTTCTATCGATCGGATATATTTAGTTTGAAGGCTTGTGCTGCGCGTTTTTCCATGATTTGGAAAGGACCGTATAGCTTAGGACTTACCTTCTTTGATTTCCGTCGGGTACGAATGTTCTTAGCGTTTAACATTACTTTGTCCCCGATCTTGAAGTCCGGCTGTTGTCGAGCTTTCCGGTCATAATATTTAGACATTCATTCCCGTGTTTTTTCCAATGATTGTCGAGCTTGTTCATGTATCGTCTTAATCCAGTTCGTGTAGAGTGTTGCTCTTGGATTTTGAGCTTTGCGCTCCTTCATCCACTCTGTCTGTGGATGGAATCCATAGTTTGCATAGAATGGTGACATTCCATGAGTATTGGTAGCAGAGTTGTTGTAGGCATGTTCAGCTATAGGTAATAGTTGATACCAGTCGTCCTCATCATAGTTGACAAAACTTCGCAGGTAACCTTCCAGCCCTTGGTTAGTTCATTCAGTTTGTCTATCAGTTTGGGGATGGTATACCATTGACATTCTTCGCTTAATTTCCAGCGCTTTGCAGAGTGATTCCCAGAATTCTCCAGGGAACTTTGAGTCCATGTCCGAGACAATTTCGGTTGGTAGGCCGTGCAGCCTCCATACTTCTTTCAGGAATGAGTTTGAGACATCCTTGGCTGTTGCCGACTTTTGTAGCCCGATGAAATGTGCCATCTTCGTGAACCGATCGCCTACTACCATTATCTGTGTGCACCCTTGCGACTCTGGTAGTTGTGTAATGAAGTCCACTGAGATGGACGCCCATGCTGCGTAGGGTATTTGCAGTGGTTGTAATAACCTGTACTTAGCGTGTCTAGGCGATTTGTTATATTGACATTCATCACAGGATTGTATGTAGTCGTAGACCCATGCTGCAAGTCCTTTCCAGTGGAAGTCTTTCATGATTATTTCCAAAGTGTTTTCTTGTCCGAAATGCCCTGCAACCTTTGCATCGTGACATCCTTCTGCGATCTTGGTATATAGCGCCTGACTATCTGGTACAAATAGTCTTTGCTTATAGTATAGAAGATCGTCGGTTAAGGTCCAGTTTTTGGGAAAATCTTTTCCTTCATCTCGCAACCTAATGAGTTCTTCCCTCCATTGCCTTCACGCTGCATCTGTCCCGATAGCTGCCTGTATCTCGCGTAAGAATTCAGGATTAAACTGCTTCATACTTTTCTGCAGGATAATAGCAGTTGATATCAGAACTTTTTCAGGTACTTCTGAAATATCATACCAATGTTCGTTGTCTTTAGCCGACGCCTGCAAGTAACTGATGCTAGGTTCCTGTTCCTTCACAATCAAGGATCTTGTCGCTATATCGGTGCTTCTGAACCCTGCAGTTCCTCGTCGCATATCCTCCAAGTCGTCTACTTCCATCATGTCTGAGGTGTTGACCATTTCTACCACTAGTTGAGCTATGCGATCGCCCATTCTTATTTGACAGTCTACATCCTTATGGTTGAAAAGTACGAGTTTGAGTTCGCTGGTGTAATCAGCATCAATCACTCCTGCGCCTGTAGAGATTCCGCTGCGGACCGCTAATCCACTTCTTGGAGCAACTCGTCCATAAGTTCCTTCAGGTAGCCCCACAGCTATACCCTTCCTTATTAATGCTTGTCCATATTTCAGGACAATGTCGTCTTCTATGGCGTACAGGTCATGTCCTGCCGCCATTCTTGAGCCTTTTGTTGGCAAGTATGCCTTTTTGCTCAATCTCTTGACCCTAATCACGGGTTCCTTTCCACCTCTCCATGGCTCCAAATCCAAATCCTTATCTCCATCCCAGTCTTCTCCTTCATCGCCTACCCTCGCTACTAGTGATACCAAGAAATTTTCATCCTTCAAAATCTTTTGTTCACGATGCGTAGCTCCCTCCTCAGGACGGTACTCCGGCCGTCTGCCTAATGCATCAGGCTTTCCGCCTTTAGTGCCTGGTCGGTATACAATGCGAAATTTGTATTCCACGAGCTTCTAAGCCCATCGAATTTGATGGCCTCTCCAGACCTTCGAGGTGAGAAAGTATTGTAGGTTCTGATGGTCGGTAAAGACTGTAATCGGTTTTTCTATTCCGATCAAGTAGTGTCTCCATTCCTTAAATGCATCGATGATTGCGAGAAGTTCTTTATCATGAATCTTGTAATTGCGCTCCACCGAGTTTAATTTTCTGGAATGGAAAGCTAGTGGATATAGCCTTTTCACAAAGTATTGAGAAAGAACGCAACCGAGCGCGAAATTGCTAGCGTCGGTTTTTACTACCGTTTCTCTTTCAGGGAAAAAGTGATGTAGTATGGGGGCTGTTGTAAAGCGGTGTTTTAGCTCCTCAAAAGCCGTATCCTGTTCAACTCCCCATTTGAAATTTTTAGGATTTCCTTGTAATGTCTCAGTTATGGGTTTGCAAATAGCCGAGAAGTTTTTGATAAAGCATCGATAGAAGTTGGCAAATCCAATGAAGACTTGTACTTCTCTAACCGACTTAGGTGCCTTCCAAACCATTATGAACTCCACCTTGTGGGTGCTCATAGACAACCCATCGACCGCTACCATATAGCCGGAGAATGCTACTTCTGTGGGATGGAAAGTCGATTTCATTAGCGATGCTGCTAATTGAAAGTCTGATAGACTTTGTAAAACCCTTTTGACAGCTTCGATGTGTTCCTTTTCATCCTTTGAGTAGATGAGAATATCGTCAAGATAACACACGACTCCAACATCCAAGTATTCTTTAAGTACTTAGTTCATCATATCTTGAAATGTCGCAGGAGCGTTAACCAATCCAAAAGGCATGACCTTATATTCGTAATGTCCGTATCTTGTACGGAATGCCCTCTTCTATTCATCTCTTTCCTTTATACTTATCAAGTGGTAACCGTCTTTAAGGTCTAATTTGGTGAAGATCTTTGCGCCAGCTACTCTATCTCTGAGTTCAGACATGAGTGGAAGGGGATGTTTGTTGAGGATAGTAATCTTATTTAGATTTTGGTAATCCACCACCAGGCCTAGTCTGCCATCTGGCTTAGGTACGAATAATATGGGTGCGCCCGTTGGCGATTGGCTCCGTGTGATTTTCCCTTGTTTGATCATTGTTTCTAAGTATTCCCATAAAGCTTTAAGCTGTTTTTCAGATAGTGGATATATCGGCCCCCAGGGGGGGGTTGATCCTGGGATCAACTTAATTTCATAATCGAATGTGCGTCTTAGGGCTAGCTTTTCTGCCGTCTGGGCTTCAAACAAATGTTTGTAGTGCCAGTATTACTTCGGTAATGATTCGAGTTCCACAGTATTTTCTAAAGTTGCGATTCTTTCGATGCGGCATGCACTAGGATCCCAGGTGACGGATTCGTCATATTCGAACATATCTGCTATCCCTTCATCTTCTTCCACACAGTTCTCCCAACATTTTGCGGAGAAGGTCCAATTTCCTGCATCTTCTATGTGAGACACTGGGTGTTCATAATGCCACCATCCAAACAGAATTATCATTCTATAGTGACCTGCCTTAGCTACTTCACATGATACTTCAGAGATGTGACGGTTTTTTCCTATTTCCAATTTAATAGGGAGGGTGTAACACTTCCCTCCTGAGGTAGCTGACGATCCGTCAAAGCCTAAGATATCAACTGCATTGTTGCGCTCCACTGTAGGAACGCGCAGGTTTTCAACTAGGTCCTTATTAATAAGGAATATATTGGATCCCGAGTCTAACAACACTTTAACTTTATATCACTTATCATGTATGTAGAGGTAAGCGATCCGCTGCGGACAGTTGTATCATTTTGGTTTTAGAGCTTCTAACTCCACGCGCTTAGCGCAGATAAGATTGCCTTGGTTCTTTCGTTTAGGCATCGCCGGTATTGGGTGTAGGTAACAAGATGTTTGTTACAATGCCCGCGTAGTTTCGACCATTGAGGTCACCTCAGACGAACTAGTAATTCTTTTAGCTCTAACAATCTGGGCCTATATACTAAGCGGCGTTTCACCGATACGCAATTGCGCACAACCAGTTTTCAGGCTGGATGCCTTCTCCCAACACGCCAGACCTAGGCTCATAATAGATTTTTGGGCGGTTATTAGCCATTTTACTCCCCTGATGTGGGGCTCTCATTTTCACTAAGTCCTTTCTCTTAGGTTATCGGTTATCCGTCCAGCTCCCTCAGAGGGGCCTTGCGCACCAAAGCGGGACATCCCTATCCCACACTTTGGCCGGAAGGCAAGATAGTACATACATATAATGCGACTCAGACGCGTGTGGTAGGTGGAATGGCCCACGTCGATTGTCCTCTGGTTGTGTATTGTTATCAGGTAGATCTTGCATTGCTATATCCTAACTTCTTCGGTATAGTAACTTGCTTGTACACGGGTAGCAGGCAACCACCAGGTGACTCCAGGAACTTGGTAATGTTGGCTCCCGGGCCATGTGGGCATGTTAACTATCCCCTTCTTCGATCAAGACTCTCCATATATTGATTCTTGCTTTCGAGCTCATAAGTCCCTCGTGGGGTCCCTTCACTTAGAGCCTAATTGTGTCGATCTTGAAAGGAGAGACTTGCTTCACGCCGCTTTGATCATTTTGAGTTTCGACTCCCGCAGGGGAACACGGACTACCCGATCCCCATCATGGTTGGTACCCAATACATCCCAGCCAAAAGGGAGTTCCCATTTCGATTCCAGCTCCATCAGGACACTGAATACCTAAACGCTGTCGCTGTTGGTGCCAATGAACTGACCTAGGTCAGTTCCTCGTCATCTGCCAGTTCTCAGATTTTATTGACTCGTACTGGGTTCTGGACGGCCATGACTTTGCGAGGTGGTTTAGGTTTTACAATAGCTGATCTTGCTCGTCGAATCCCCATTTTTATCGGTCTTCAGCTTGTTGAAATTTTCTATTATTCGTTTCATAAGTATATTTCTTCTAAATAACTTATATTTCTCTCCTTAAGTTATATTTCTGATTTACCTATAGATCACGAACATTACTACAGCAGGAGTATATACATTGAGTATTTCGTTTATATTTCATGATAATGATGGGATAATTGGATATATATTTTCTTATTGCATGTGTGGGATGTCTGGGTTATTCTCACTTATGTACTGCGACCTTTTTGAAAGGTGCATTGCATGTTAGTTTTCCGCTTAAAATCCCTCACACCTTTACAAGTGATATATATTTTATTTGAAATTTCCTTGGTAGTTTTTCGCAGTCAAACTTGTTCGCACTTATGTTTTTACAAGATTTTCCCGCTTATTTCTTTTCTTCGCTTAAGTATGCGCACCTATATATATAGTTGGTTACCGCTCCGAGTGTCAGAAAGAATTAAAGATAAGAACTACTACCAATCTGCCTTCCTACTACCAGCCTCCTTGCCTAAGTGTGCCTACAGTATACCTTTAATACTGTATCGTATTCTCGTACTCAAGCTATTAAGATTGTGCCGCTACATACAAATTCAATAGGTTATGAGCCCAGCGCATTCATAGTCAAACGACATACACTTACATACCTTAAGACAATAGGCCTTCAACTGCTCTACTTCTCACCAATGACATTAACGCTTCATCCATCCGAACAGTTTTATCACTTCCCATCTACGGTCGCAACCATCTCGCTTAACATCAGAGCTTGTACCCCCCACAACCCTAACCACTCGATCATACACCTTATCGCTTCCTATAGCACAAAAAGGCACCCAATTGGGTAGGCTTGATATTTAATTTTCAACACAAGTACCGATACTTAAGTGACATGAGCGAAACTTCCTCAAATGCTGCCGCAGTACCTCTCCAACCTCCGTTACCTCCCCCAGCAACCACTGGAGTACCTTTACCACCAGCCCATGCTGCAACACTTCCAGCATCACCAGCTGTTGGACCACTCCCTGCAGTTCCCACCTCAGCTGCCAGAAATATCGCCAACAATTCCAACCGTTTTTGGGCGCCGTCCTACAAACTGAGCTCTATCCCAAAGCTCACCGGGCCCGACAACTACAGATCATGGCGCGATATCTGGGAATATGTGCTGGGACTTTACAACTGCTAGGACATAGTAACCGAAAGGGAGATAATACCGGAACCGTACGAAGAGGAAGAAGGCGAAAACAATAGCGCGAAGATAGATGAGTTTAGAGATCATTACCAATGGGCCTCGACCTACTTCCTTGAAACGATAGACTCCCAATGTCTAATCCTCCTGGCAACCCACAAAATACCAGCAGCCATATGGAAAGCCTTTCAAGACAAATTTGCTAGAGAAAATACTTCCTCTTTCTTTGAGCAACTCAATGTTGTCCTTGACGCCAAATACGATATGGCCACACCAATAGCGGATCACATCAACGTATACGATACCTTTTGGAATTGAATGCACCATCGTTGCTGCTCCTCCTCCGCTGATGACCGATACACCTTGCCGTTTGTTTTCAAAACGGTTTTCGAGTCACCAGAAGCAAAAGCTGCTGTTCTTCTCTGTTCCCTCCCCGAGTCAATGAGTAACATCGTTGACAACCTCTAGACCAAGGAGGACCTTACCTACGATCATGTCTATAACAAAGTGTTGGACTTGAGACCTTCGGGTAATTCCGAAATAGACAAAGCGTATAAAAGCGCGGATGTCAAAGGAAAAGGAAAGGAAAGGGAAATGGTTCGAAAGACGCCGGCCAATACCAAGGAATGTACCTACTGCAAAAAGCACTACCCCACTGCATGGTCAGAAGGACATACTTGGAATGAGTGTAACAAACTCAAGGCTGACAACCAAAAGAAGAAGGAAAAGAAAGCTGTTAGTTCAGCCAAGATCGGAAAGGAAGAGATATCTGAACCGGTCAGTACATCCTCCTCCCTCCTCTCTACACAAAGAAACCCGCACCCACTCAACCAGGTAATCGATACCAGCGCACGCTCACACATGACAAACAATCTAGACCTTCTTATAAACTATGTACCTAGTACTGGTACCGTTAAGTTGGAAGATGACTCTATAATAGAGTCATGTGGTTCAGGAATAGTTAGACTCATGGCCAAAACCTGAAAAGGTCATGTAGTTCCGATAGTCCTGCAACGAGTTCTCTGGGTTCCCAAGTTGGGTAAAAGCAACTTGATGTCATGGCGCACTGTGGTTTCGATGGGAAAGGGTTTTTCTTTAAGTAGTAAAGGGAAGGACATATTCATTTTAGGGAAAAATAAAGACGAAGTAATCTGGGGAAAACTAGACGGTCAAGATTATATTATGCAAGAAGAAAAGGATATAGCGAACAAGATGACTTACCAACAATGGCATGAAGCATTTGGACACCCTTCACCTCCTTACCTCCAAAGCAACAACTACAACAATGACCCGTTAATCCCCAAAGTTCCTAAAGACTAGCATTGTGAAACTTGGATCACCTCAAAGTCAACAAAGCACAAACCTGAATCGATACAAAGCCGGTGTGAAAGCCCCTATGATCTGATCCATGCAGATCCAAGTGGAAAGTTTTTGTCCCCATCCTTTGGCAACTCCTGGTACTATGTCATATTTATAGACGACTGTACACGATACACTTGGGTTTACCCCGTCAAGGCTAAATCCAATACCGTAAAAGTGTTTACACAGTTCATCAAAGAAAGACAAACCTAGGACAGTGCTATTATTAAACGATTCCGAACTGATAAGGGAGGAAAATATATCAATAATGAAATGCTGATATTGTTACAAAAGCATGGAATCATACATAACAAAACTCCCCCTTATTCTCACAAATCAAAGGGTGTTGCAGAACGGTACAATAGGACAATAATCAAATCAATACGTTCTATGCTTACAGGATTACCGCTGCGACTATGGGCTGAAGCAATCACAACCGCCGTATACCTAAGGAACAGACTCCCTAACCGATCCATAGGAAACTCAACACCATATGAATCTCTCTACAACAAAAAGCCGTTGATAAACCACCTTCACCCCTACAGGACCAAATGCTTTGTCCATATACCAGAGGAGACATGCAAACCTGGAACTAAGCTACAACCTCGGACAATCGAAGGATACCTTGTCGGATATACTTCCTCCAACAAATTATACCGGATATACATCCCCTCACAGCATAAAATTTCTGAAACACGACAGATAAATTGGACGAACAAAACAATACAACCATCAACTCCAACAGAATCGTTACTGGAACCAGAAGTCTATGCAAATGTCTTTCTACCACCTCTCCCTACTCCATATGAGAAACAGATACCTCTCTCTACCTCATATGAGCCACCGGAATCAGATACAGAAAAGACACCACCAAAACCGACCATCGAAGTACATCCTCCTGCACCGCCAGAAAACCCAGAAGATTATGATGAAACCGCAACGCCAGAGGCAACCCCGGAACCACCTGAACAGGAGGAACAACCGGAGGAACCACCGGCAACACGGACCAGATCTGGAAGACTTATTCGTCCACCTCCATACTATGCTAGAAATGTCAAAGTACAGGCAAACGAGGACCCCTTGACGTATCACCAAGCAACCACTAGCTCGCTTAAGGACCACTGTACCTCAGCCATGGACGATGAGATAAAGGCACTGAAAAAGAAGGGAACATTCAATGAAGTAGATAAACTGATTGGAAGAAAGATAATCGATAGTAAGTGGGTATACAAAACGAAACGAAATGCTGACGGTACACTGGAAAGATACCGTGCAAGGGCCGTAGCCAAAGGTTTCTCTCAAGTACCTGAGTTCGACTTTGATGACACCTTGCACCAGTTATCCGTTACGAATCACTCCATTTCCTGCTTGCCGTTTGCGTGAAAAACAAATGGCGAACACATCAATTCGCTGTTAAATCAGCCTTCCTTCTTGGTGAATTGAAAGAAGAAGTCTACATGGGACCATTACCTGGGTACAGTAACGGAGATAAAGTATGGCGACTTAACTGATGTCTCTATGGACGTAAGCAATCTGCGAATGAATGGTATGCTCTCCTCGCTAGATACTTAACATCTAGAGGCTTTACGACATCCTCCCTTGACCCATGCATGTTTGTTCACAATAAACACGACATCTACATTTCGGTTTATGTTGATGACATCGCTATATACGCGGCCGAAACTCCAGAAGCCACCTCTCTGATAGCAGACCTGAAAACGGCATTCGAGATTACCGGCTTAGGGGAAGCTACATTCCTGCTCGGCCTCCACATCATGTATACATCAGATGGGATACATCTTACCCAAGAATGATACATCATGTCAATCCTGGAGAGGTACTCTATGGAAAACTCGCGTTCTGTATCCACACCCTTACCGAAAGGCATTCAACTACGGAAAGGAACAGAAGAATAACAGATACCCAACCCTTCCAGATCCCAATCGATAATAGGATCCCTTATGTACCTGACCACTAGTACGAGACCTGACCTAGCGTATACCATTTCATTTCTCTCTCCATTTTCTTCATGCCCCACGGAACAACACCTCAAGGCCGCGAAACATGTCTTACGATACATTAATGGTACAAAAAACATTGGACTGCACTATCCGTACACTACTACAAACACTATCGATACTTTTGTCGATGCCGACTTTGCTGCTTGTCTGGATACCTGCCGTTCCTTTATGGGATACATTATGCTTTTCAATGGCGCTTGTATTTCCTGGCGATCCAAGAAACAGGCCTCGGTCGCAACATCCACAACCGAAGCGGAATATGTAGCTATATCACTGGCTGCGCGACAAATCCAATGGTACCTCAAAGGTCTCAAAGACATTCGCCAAACCGTACCTATCGCCCTACATGCTGATAATACCGGCGCAAATTTCCTAGTGACAAACCATCAGTTAAATGAACGAACAAAACATATGGATATCCATTTCCGCCAGATACGCGAAGAAATCGATAATGGCTCATTCACACTACTTAAGGTTGCCTCGTCAGAAAACCTAGCGGATATATGTACTAAGACTTTGGCAAAACGGGTGCATGAGCGTCTAATGGGACTGTTGGGCTATAGATAATGTGGGGAAGTGTTGAAATTTTCTATTATTCATTTCATAAGTATATTTCTTCTAAATAACTTGTATTTTTCTCCTTAAGTTATATTTCCTGGTTTACCTATAGATCACGAACATTACTACAGCAGGAGTATATACATTGAGTATTTCGCTTATATTTCATGATAACGATGGGATAATTGGATATATATTTTCTTATTGCATGTGTGGGATGTCTCAGTTATTCTCACTTATGTACTGCGACCTTTTTGGAAGGTGCATTGCATGTTAGTTTTCCGCTTAAAATCTCTCACACCTTTACAAGTTATATATATTTTATTTGGAATTTCCTTGGTAGTTTTTCCAGGTCAATCTTGTTCGCACTTATGTTTTTACAAGATTTTCACCCTTATTTCTTTTCTTCGCTTAAGTATGTGCACCTGTATATATAGCTGGTTACCGCTCCGAGTGTCACAAAGAATTAAGGACAAGAACTACTACCAATCTGCCTTCCTACTACCATCCTCCTCGCCTAAGTGTGCCTACAGTATACCTTTAATACTGTATCCTATTCTCGTACTCAAGCTATTAAGATTGTGCCGCTACATACAAATTCAATAGAGCTGACCATTGCCGCTGATATATGGGCATCTCCCCAACATGTTTGATATGTGTGGTTTTTCTTCCCACAACGTGTGCAATCTCTGTCACGCTTCTGAGTGTCTATCACACTCTGCGGGATACCTGTATGAGCTCTGTTGAAGTTTGTATGATTGGTCTTTGCCGTACCCACCATCCTCTTCCTAGGCTTTTCTGGCTCATCGTCCCTTTTTCGCTTCCATGGTGGGGCTCCACCTGCCTTGATATAAGGTTTAGTTTCCCTTTCTCGCTACGGTTTAGAGTCATGTCAGTCTTCTCTTTTGACCTCCTGGACTACTTTGGGCTTGGGCGGTTTGTCTCGCCCGATTTTTTCTCTGGCCAGAAGTCCTTCTTCTGACCGACCGCATAGTCTTAGCCCCTCTTCCATTCTTGATCTGTTGTATACTGCATAGCTGACAATCTGCGAACAATTTGTTTGCGAAGTTTATCTTCCACTTCCTGCCTCCCGCACTCACCCGTCATGGGGGCATGAATGTTATGGTTATGCATGATCGTTAGATAACGTTCAATACTACCATCGTACTCGACTAGCTTCATAGCTCATAGTGCTAGTCATTTGGCTTCTACTGGGGTAAATCATTTGATCATATCGTGTTCAAAACGAGTCTACGTAGCCAATTCTGGCTGCTGGGTTTCCCTTTGAAGTCTGTCCATAGCCTTCCTATACCAGATAGTATATGGAAGCACTATTTCTTCTCTTGTATGACTTAGTGCATATATAACTCTTTCCCGGGTACCATCCCAAATTCATGGGTTTCGCTCGAAATAGTTGGTGCATTGAAGAATTCAAACATATATGTCTTGTGCAGGCTTATCTTTAAAGAATGGGGGTGGCTCTGATGGTCGCTTGATCACTAGCGCCATCGCGTTGGCAAGTGTCTCTGCCATACTAGACTGTTCTGGTGTCTGCCCTCGCCTGCCGCAGCTAGGACTTCCTCTCCTTCTTCCTCTCTCATTATCGTCGTCATCATTATCATCATCGTCAGTGTCTCCCGGGTCACCCCCCTGGGCAACTGAGGGTGATGCATCAGTGGCTTCTCTGCCTTTCCCTTTTTCCCTTTTCGTATGTGGAGCATAGTACTCCCCATCATCAGTTTCTTGAACTGCGGGTAAGGGTGCGGGTCCTGCGGCTTCTGGGCTTGGAGTGGCAGCCATTATTTTATTTACTGCTGCCGTTAAAGCCTTGAGCATACTGTTTGTCTCCTCGTTTTACCGTTGTTGCTGATCTAGAGACCTGCGAATTCCTGCCTGATGGGTGGTAGCATCTAGCCGTCCTTGCGCTAAGGTGCGATTGACCTCTCTTTCACACGTGGTGCTTTGGGCGTGGAATTCTACGAATTCCGCCCTTAGACTGAGGACCATTTGTTCCAACATCTGATCTTGGACTAATGCTGCTTGACTTTCTGCCCCGAGCATTCCATGTAACCTCGTGGTTACCTCTTCATGTTCCTGTTGACGCCTGTCTTGGGCGTCAATTTTCTTTGCCACTTCCCGTATCATTTCCTCTTGGATCCCCTTAACTTCGCTTTCCACGCCTGCCAGTTGCATCAACAGGATTGCAATATCGTTATCGGGGACATCTTGTCCATCTGTGATTTCCTGTTGAACCTTAATTAATTTTAAGGTATTATCTTGGGTGGCTTCCGTCAAATGTTGGAAGGCGATATTGGCTTGGTCGAGCGAGGTATCTATATCCTGCCTTATCTGACCCAGCGTCAATCCTAGGCGATGGGCTAGCTTGGTCAGATTTGCAGTGTGATCTCCCCCTGGCTTTGATGTAGAGGCCCTGGATATCTGATATGTGCTTGCGACAGTAGAGTATCGGTGAGAGGATAAAGCTCCTCTCCGGAATGTGGGTTCATGAGGTGTCGACGGGGTGTGACTCCACATTGCCGAGTTATCGGTTTTATCCATCGTATCTGGGCGGGTATCCATAGGTTCTCCTGCCGTTATTCTTTTTCTCAGGTCTTGCCGTATCTCACCCATTGTGATACTTTCTAGATAGGCTAACTGCTCTAATAGCCCTGGGTGAGTGATTACTGGTACTTCATACCAGAGTTCTTGATATCCTTTAAAAGGTTTGAGGAATCGTATGTAACGTATCCAACGTCTGAGGTATTCTAGCAGTGTAGGTATAAAAGGGTTCGGTTAGTCCGATTGTGGACTCAGAACCTGAATCTCCTTTTTCTCGAGGTTTAAAATGTACTTATAGTACATACAAGGATATGTTAGGCCCAGGCTGAGGGAATATCTGGCACCGAGATAACTGTACCTGCCTTTTCCTTGTCCTTTTCGGCTGTAACCAGGGAGCACTGGGTGCTTCAGTCGAAGAAGTTTTCTGACGCGGTCGAATTCCACTCAAAGTCTGAGCTGTGCCAGGTACGATATATGCGGTTGAATTGATCCCTCGTTGGGATCCTGAAAGTTACTGTGAACCGCGAGGGTTCTTGCGTATATTCTTCTTCGATTTCGAACAGCTCAATCTCGAATATTTCTTTGAAGGAATGAATATAGATAGGGCAGTGAGGTGCTTCGAAGATGTAATCGAAGTCTGAATTGAGGGTGGAGTTTGAGGTGAACTCATAGTTCATATAGTGAGCCTTGGTAACAGGAGAACTATCAATATACTGTTAGGTGGACGCCAAACTCAAGTATCTAACTGAGGGACGTAGGTCCAAAATCTTGGATTGAAAAATCTGTCGAGGAAGGCTCGTCTCGATAAAATAGGTAAGGTAAAGATTTAAAGCATAAAATAATATTATATTGATAGGATCTCTTCTCCATTGCTTGATGATGTCTGTAAAGCTTGGGAGGTACTTCGATATTTATATCCCCCATCTGAGTGTTCGTGGACTACTCCTAACTACTATGCCTCCGAAGTACCACTCTGGTTTTAATATGCAAACGTCCAGAATCTTATAAGTGCGAACACTGTTTGACCTTGAAACTTATTACACCCTTTCGCAGACACAGAATAGTATTCCTCCGCCGAGATGACTGCGCTATTTGTTATACCAAACAGCGGCCTCCGACTTAGATGTCAGCATAGACTATTATATTACTTTTAGTCTTGTTGACTACCATTCCAGTAGTCTCTTCGGTCATGAAGTGATCAGGTTCATGCCGGGCCACCTAGTGCCAATCGCAAGTCCGAGTCCGACGTGTCAGCATCTTAATGGCCTCTGACTTATCTAAGTCTTCCTTTCCCAGTATGCTTCCCCTTGGTCCGCCGGCCTCCGTAGAGGGGTCCCATTACTAGGACCAACCAACCTACAGCTGATCTCAGAAGGGTATGGGTGGATTCGCTATACCCCTCATAGTTTCCACTACGGGGATATCCTCTTAGAGTATTTCGCCAAAAATGTCCCGTCACTTCCGGCCCGTAGTTTAGGTAGCCTAACCTTGAAGCCTAGTATCTCAATGCGCCTCCGACGGATTTCCTCCGTTCCACTTCCCAGATGTCACCCAAGGTCCCCTCCCATATAACCTGCGAACAGTATGCGGCTGGCCGGATGGCGGCGACATATATGGTGTTATGATATGGGCTTCATTGATGTGACTTTTTAGTTATGGGATGCAACTCTGAAAATCTCGCTAATGACGTGCGGGCCCCATACGGGGGCTGGAGGGGCGTGTTGGCTCCGGTAAATTGAGGGTCTGTGTACAGTTACCCAGCCGTCGGTTTGTGTGCATGTCTCGGATTTCCATATGCCTAACACCATCATTCTAATAATAAATATGGGTGCATTTCAGTGAAAAGTATGGTTCTGGTCACTTATACACAACACCTCAATTGATGCAATGGGGGATGCCTTGGCATGCCTTGGCATCAGGTTTAGGGTTAAAATTATATGCTTAAGTTCGATTCCTATAGTTAGTATACTATTTCCTGCAATTATTTAGTTCTTATGATAATTATAATATATAATAGTTAAGAAATATCTGTTGACAAAACTACAAATCAAATGAAATAAAATAAAGGAAATAGGACAAAGGAAATATGACAAAGGAAATATGACAAAGGAAATATGACAAAGGAAATATGACAAAGGAAATATGACAAAGGAAATATAATAGAGGAAATATGACAAAGGAAATAGGACAAAGGAAATATAAAGTAGTGTTTGCCAGTAATATGATAAGAGAATAAAAATTCCAGTTGTTAAGCCACATCAGATCGATGATGTGATTTGTACTTTTTCAAAACCAGTTTTTTATAGCTAGCAGAGCCATACACCTCACCAGATGCATATGCATCAAGGATTCACTGTGTCTTATTGTGATATTTCCAAATAAGACTATTAGGTACTTGAGCCAAAGTTTCAGGAACTAAGCACTGCAGTGAAGCAAAGTCATATCCACAATTTTGCCGTGTATAGCGTTTGGCCGCCCCCCAAAAATACTCAATGAAATTTATCTCACAATGAAATGCAGGATAAAAGAGTCCTCGGTGTCCTGCAGCCTCGATTGCTTCTTGAAGCTCTCCTTTCTGAGCTTTAAAATCTGGCTGAGCTGCCCCAAGAGCCCTAGCACAACAGCTGCCACCTTTTAAACATTGGGGATTGGGTGTTGTATTTCCAGCAGGAGTTTTAATACTGCATTGTGTCAGAAACGGTCCACCAGTTGATGGCCAAAGGCCTCGTTCTGTGAGTACTGATTTCAACCCCTTTGGTGTTCCATCTTCCTGCACCATAGACTGGTAATAACCACCATTTGGATGAGACTCATCGACAACATAGGTTGAACGCATAGCTTTCGCATGTTTTCCTCCATCGGCAAGATTCATTTTTGATACCCGGAGTGCATCATCTGCATACTTACAGTGTGGTTTTGCATTGTTGAAGAGAAATAGAGCTTTAGTCCATGGAAACTCCGCTTCAAAGAGCGGAATAGCTTTAGTCTTAATTTGTTCAAGTAGCTTTCCTCCATCCCACCATATGTTCCCACCACACTTCAATATCTCACAAGCTGCTCCATCACCAAGTCTTCCAATTGGTATCAAGAGATCAGAGACATGCAACCCCTGACCTCTACCCTTCTTTCGTAATGGTTGATGCTCCTTGTGGGTCCAAATGAAATGTCTGCCATCATTGGCATTAAAGGTACACTCATCTTGAGTCACCATTATAATTGGTTCCAACTGACCTGATAGAAGTTCAGGATTTGAGATGGGACTCAAGTCATTATCCCATTGCATTATAGCTAGCTTGATATCCCCAAGATAAGGTATAAAGATCGCATTTCAATACTGTTTGACATCTTCTCGCTCATGTCCATCATTATAGACACCTTTGCGCACCTCTTTCCAGTTGAATCCCAGCTTTCGAAGCCAACAGCAGCTGCTGCGACTACTAATCGTTCGCTGAATATCATGGATAATCCTTCCTCTACCCAGTGGTATGATATCATCATTCATCTCCGCCAAGTGCCAACTGATAGCTTGAGTCATGCCCATTGAGTCCACAGCTATACTTTAGTTAGTCTTAACATATTTGATTTGTAGGATTGCAGGAAACTTACTTTCACCAGCCTGGGATATGTACTCTCGGACTGCCAATAGGGTACTCTCCTCCTCAATCCAGCTCGATATCTTAGAATGCCTTCCACGCTGTGGAGACTTAATGTATCGATTCTTAATCCATGAGACCTCGTTTTGCAAAATTTGATGCCATGTCCACTGTCCTGCACCCTCTTCATCAGATACTTGCCTGGCTAGCTGCTTGCGTGTCTTAAAAAGTATAAACTTTGACTGAATTCGCCAGTTGCACTCCTGTAGGGCTTGCACTTTCATGAAGTTCAATACTTCAATATACTTCATCAGAAGATACCCAGTAACTCTGCTTGCCTTCCCTCGTGGACCGATAACCTTCTTGATATCCTGGATACCTTGAGTAAGAATGGTGAGTCGTATTGTAGAGGGAACTCCGACTTTTCCTAATCGTCGTGGCGATTTGGCAAGAGTCTTCACATGTGTAACCGCCTCTCAGGAGATGCGGTAATCGTAGGGTTAACGGGCTTTGTTCTGTACTGAGGTGGTAACTAGTGAATCAAAGTCCGGAGGCTTTAGTCAAGGTTGTTGAATAGACTTCTTACTGTATCGCAACAACTGAAGTCTCTAAGATGTTTGGTAGGTCTCAAACTAAAGATTTTTGAAGGGAACTGAAGAGAGTAACTGTGCAACGAAAGTATATTGAAAACTCTGTCTGCCGAAGTCTGCTTCCTCTAACGTCGAGAACAGCAGTTCTTAAATACACTTCTTAGACTACATAAAAGCCTTGTCCTCATAACATATAAGACTTCCAAAACGGTAGCCTTGAAACCAAACATGAAATATATAGAGTATCAAACCAATACTCGAAACCAAATATAAAACATATAGAGTATCAAACCGATACTTAAAACCAAACATAAAACCTATATAGTATCAAACCGATACTTGAAACCAAATATCAAACATATAGAGTATCAAACCGATACTCGAAACCAAACATAAAACATATAGAGTATCAAACTCTATACTTGAAACCAAACATAAAACATATAGAGTATCAAACCGATACTCGAAACTAAACATAAAACATATAGAGTATCAAACCCTATACTATCAGGCTAGAAGCACACCTCGTTTCCTGAAACAAATTCAAAACTAAAACAGTATCAACTGATACCTGAAAATCCTAAACCAGTAACCAGTACCGGTTACAGTATGCAATTGACTATCTGCATCCTCCAGTCATTGGATGGGGCTTGGGTTCTCTAGGGGTGGAACTTGATGATTCGAAGTAGCTGATATCAATTCGGAAATGGTGTTAGTGTTAGATATCCTACCTATCTCCTGTATATCAGTGTACTCCTGCGACAGGCAACAACCCTTAGTTAGTTCTTCGGTAAAGGGTAATACTTCTCTTGTATAGTATGTAACCTTGACCGATTCTGGTTCTTCTATCGTGACTCTGATTATTATTCTTAGACCCCGGCCTAC
The DNA here is from genome assembly GCA_014065205.1 of Tuber brumale. Lineage (NCBI taxonomy): Eukaryota > Fungi > Ascomycota > Pezizomycetes > Pezizales > Tuberaceae > Tuber > Tuber brumale. The sequence goes on from JACCEG010000150.1 coordinate 56,777, forward strand.
GTTCCTTACTTGAACGCTAATAATCAGATCGTATCTTGATAGGATTTGCGAAGTGGTAGAATAGATTCTATTCTTAATAGTATAGGTAAGAAAGTATAATAGGTGGTTGCGTGAAGAACTAACTACCAGGCTCTACCGGCCTCCTTTTATAGTCCTTCACTCAACCCGCTTATAAATCAAAACAACTATGAGTCTTAACCATGACTCATGAAAAACATCATATGACCGCATCATTGGTCATGTGCGTAAACCACATGATCTCTAAACAGATCATGTGTGTGAAAGTAAAACCAACTGCGCAGCCCCCTTGGCCTCGTGCACTGCCCCCATGACCTCGTAATAGGTCATGTGCGTGAAAGTAACCTCGTGCGCTGCCCCCATGACCTCTTAATAGGTCATGTGCGTGAAAGTAACATATAACAAATGAAACCCTGTGACTCCTAACCATGAGTCATAGTGCGAAACCAATCTTCCACTTCTTGCCACAAACATCTCCTTCCACTACCTGCCACAGAACTGTGACAGTTAGATTCCAGTTCTTGTACGGGTAGCTGAGGATTGAAAGGTCCCGGTACTTGTTGAGCTAAGAGTCTTCTGCGTTCGCGCCATTTCCTTGACCAAAGGGTACTCGGGTTGACTGAATTTAGCTCAGGTTGCTTTGTTTGGCCATTGAGGCTACTGAGCTGTTGATTCGGTATCTGCGGAAGTGTCATTTGTGCGGTGAAGGTGGGTACTCAATATGCATGATTGTCTAAGAATGGAAAGTCTTTTAGTGGTCAACTGATATTTCTTAACTTTTATATATTATATCATAAGAATTAAATAATTGCAGGAAAAAGTATGCTAACTATAGGAATTGAACTTAAGCATATAATTTTAACCCTAAACCTGATGCCAAGGCATGCCAAGGCGTCCCCCGTTGCATCAATCGAGGTGTTGTGTATATGTGGCTGAAACCATACCAAGATTGCCAAAAACCACAAATCAAATCAAATAGCTCTGAGTATCTGCTACCTGGTAGAGTACCCCCTGGACCTCTTGAAATATATTTAATTTTAAAATTGAAGCAATATTGCACCTGTAATGATTATTTTGAAAATTTGTCTTAAAATATTTTTTTACAAAGAATTATAGCCCACTCCTGAATGCACATGTGAGTAAATTTTCAAATATTTTCAGGAGTAGAATCCATGGTTATTATAAACTTTATAGAAATGTCTTTACTTTTCTGAGAATTAACAGACATAATTAACCTGTATCAAGAAAATCAAATGCACTAAAAGTAAAAGCAAGGGTATAGGTAAAACTTCCAATATGAACAATGAGAGTGAGATTTGATGAAACAGAGTGTAAAAGATGGTTATTGTGAGGAAGCTGATAAATAATCTTAATACTTTTACCTCTTTCCTGATCATAAATTATTTCTTATATCACAATTTCAAGTTTCTAAGGATTCTTTTTCATCCCATTAGTTTGAAAATAACAATGGATATAGATCCTAGTTCTTGCTCTTCTAAGAGTTATGCTGATGGCTTAGAGTCAGAGTCTGATAGTAGTATAATTGATAATCAAAGTTTATTTGGTACTGGTATGTCATAATTCCAATTACTTCAAATTTGAAGTATTAACACTAAGAGAATGAAATTGACTAGATATTGAGGATGATGAACAAGCAGAGATGCCCACTCAGCGCTTGAAAACACTCCTTCATGCCTGTTCTTGCTCACAACAGTGTGTTCAAAAGGCATATCCAGAAACATGGATGAAATGGCTTACCTATCATGATGGGCTGTCAAGAAAGGAGAAAAAGGTAATGATTACTTACCTTTTAACACTCCAGTTATCAAATAATAAAAAACTGTCAAAGCAGTGGCAAACACAGCATAAGGATTATCATCTCAGTAAGCAGGAATATAGAAAGATTAAGTATCTTGTTCCCTTTGTAGATACAGTCTGTCTGAAGGTATTTACTACCTTTTGGAAGATTTCCTCAAAACGGCTTTATGCTCTAATTCACCACTTGCAGGAAACTCAAATGCCTATTCCCAAACCTCATGGTAATCATGGTCATATTCCAGCTAACAAGATAGTACCAGAGGCAATAGCAAAGGTAGAAAAGTTCCTCTTGGGTATGATGGAGGAAGAAGGTGAAGTAATTGCAACACGTACCTATAGGCAGAAGTTCACAGATGGGAAAGCTGTTCGCTATATGGAGGTAGAAAAGATCATTTACCTTCCATCCCATCTCTCTTACCAGACAATTTATAAGATGTATCTTGTGTCTATTGGTCTGAGTGAGCTAGAGGCACAAGTCTCTTTAACTAAGTTTTATAGAATATGGAAGAGCTCTGAGACATTACGCTTTATGAAAATTCAGAAAGCCTCTAAAAATGTCTGTGATGAGTGTACAATATTGCGAAACCTATCCAAAGGTCAAGAGAACCTAGTAGCAGGTATTGGTAATGAGATTCACAGTAATGGGCTTTTGGTTGAAGAAATTTCACCACATGATAAGAAGGAAAAGCGACTACAAGTACATCAACAAGAGTACCGAGCATGTCGTTTAGCTTATGAGAATGATATTCAACAAACAAAAGTTCTAGAATCTGAGATAAGTACTTTTTCCTTTGATTTTCAACAAGTAGTTGAAATACCTAGAGTATCACAACAGCTATCCCAATGGTACTATTGGTCTCCATTTAAGCTATATGTATTCTGTATAGTTGATGATGCAATTGATAAGCATTATCATGTTATGTTTACAGAGGCACAGCAAGGAAAGGAAGCTAATCAAGTTGTATCAATTTTGCATTGTTTCTTGACAGCAATTCCAAAACTTAAAACTCAGATTCACTTGTGGGCAGACAATTGTGGAGGCCAGAACAAGAATAAGACAATGTTGTGGTATCTTTGTTGGCTAGTTATTGCTCAAGATATAGAGGAAATTGTCTTGGGATTCCAGATCAAAGGTCATACTAGAAATAGTGTAGATTGTGGCTTTGGGACAGTAAAGCAGAAGGCTAACAGAAATGAGGTTTGGACTCCAGAAATGTATGCAGCACTTGTTAATACTACTGATAAGGCAGGTAATATAAGGGTTATATGGTTTTTCAATGATCCTCCAGGAACTATGTTTCAGAATTGGGAGTCTACTCTTAAACTATATTTGAATGCCATGAAAGGAATTCAAAGCTATCATTTCTTTCATTTCCTGTCCATCAACCCAGGTATTGTTGAGGTAAAGCGACTACCACAGGATGAGTGGACAAAGGTAGATGTATGAAAGAAGGATTTCAGCTTATCCATGTTCATGAAGATTGAACCATGTGGACTTCCAGATACAGGATTGAATCCAGAGAAACGTCATGATCTCTGGAATAAATATTCTCCTTATGTTCCATATCAGTACCAAAACTAATGGTACTACTTAAAGCCAGAAGATTTACTAATTTCGACCGTACATGAAAAGAAGAATCTAAGGGCAATTAATGCTAAAGAGGTCAGGCGTGAGCTGGGTCAGGAATTAGAAAAAGGTGAGAACTCTAATAATAAGATTGTGGAATCTCTAACTAAAGCTCCTGTCAAAAGAGGTCATGGTAGACCTCCTGGCTCTAAAAATAAGCGAAAGGCAGTGCATTCAAGTTAAATCACTTGTTAATTGTGCTTATGCAGCTCTTTTAACCTGCCTCAATGTGTACTGTTCATAGATAGGGTTGGTTGAACCGATTATTTACCTGTATGATAGAAAATATTTACATAGAATTAAATAGACAGCTCAGGTCTATCATATCCTTGATTTTGATGCTGTTTACTCTATTGCTAGTTGGGCTATTTCAATTTTATTGTGAAAAAAACAAGTTTTCCTTTTTCTCAAAAGGCTCTTGGTTGCTATGTAAACTAAAACTGCTCTTAACTCAAAACTGCTAAAAAGCGAAGTTACTCCTTTTCCCTGAACTGCACCCATATTATGATACTCGAGCACATGAGTACTGGAGCACTAGCCCGACGGTCCCAACAGGGGTGGTGCACCAGCCAGCGTTCAATTTCTTTCATTCTCTCTTTTTTCTTTTCTTTTTTGGCATTACATCTGCCCATCAGGGGCTATTCCACTAATATGAAAATGATATCTCTCAAGATGGCTAGCCGCCGTGCCACGCGGGCTCCACGAACATATCTAGGGGCGGCCTAGTAGTGAGGATATATAGTTACCCGAATCGATGGATACCTTCTGAAGTATTTAATATATATAGGGGGGGCGGGGATCGACCCGCGACACAATGCCCTTTGGATATCAGATTCAAATCGGTCGTGCATACCGTACTCGCTAACTGATGAATCGGAATCGACATAAGAGTTCTTCGGCAGTCATGTGTGATATTGTAGTATTAAGAGAGAGTACAGTACAGTACAGTACAGTACAGTACGGCATCACCGTAAAAAAAAAGAAAAAGAAAAAGAAACCCCCGGAATACCATAATTGCACCATGCTCCAAGACGTCCGGAATTTCCTCCTTTGGATTAGGGAGATAGAAAAAAAGGAAAATAAAGTGAGAAAACCGTCTTTTGTACCCTCGGCTTAGATACTTTTAATTACTGTTCTCGTAGGTAGGGGGGGGTAAAGTACGATCGACACTCGAGTATGATAACGGTATTGGAACAACATCTTTGTTGTCTCAGCGTAATTACTCTATTTGGGTATTTCCGTTAAGGATCCTTAAGGACTAGCTTACGCAATACCCGGTGAGGATTGATGAACCCTTTCTTGGAGGCTTTGCCTTATTCCGCCACTACTTCACTCCCAAACACAAAATCCCCTGTAACTTATGTATGGTTTCCAATACGGTACTTTATTACCCCAACATGCACGAGGAGGAGGAGGAACGAGAGCAGGCCTTTTTTTTTTGCTATAATATGATGGGAGAGAGAGGCAAATCTAGCGTCCTAGCCTGAGGTCCCAATTGCCTCAGTTTTTCACCGTCCCTGCCAGCAATTGCGGAATAGCTTCCAATTGGGGGGCTCTGAAACACCCTGCTACATGCAAACTGCTCCGTCGCACTTATACAGTACCGGTACTGTACAAGTACGGGGGGGGGATCGAGCAGCAAAACACGAGGAGATACCGTACTTGTATCAACAATGCCCTCTTTCCCCACTAGATAAACTATTGCAATTTTGGCAGAGCGCCTCTCTCAGGAGACAAGGGACAATATATATCTCCCGTTGGTGACGTTCAGGCGTGGGATATGGTGGCGGTGGTGGCTATTACTTATAGACAGGCTCTCCCCCCTCCATATCTGCCCCTTCTCCCCCCCCCACACCCCTGGCTGTGGTAGGCCCCCTACTCGAGTGCCGATACTGTACAAGTACAGCGCTCATACAAAGTTACCGCAGTTCGGTGAGCCCACCAGCGAGCGCCGCTGGGTCCTGGCTTTTTTTCACTCGCTGAATTGCCGTGACCAGTCGCCTACGAATACCACTCGCAATCACAATCACCGGTTTCACTGTGGTTCATTTCAACCTCCCCCCCCCCAATCTCGTATCTGCTACCTCGCCGTGTGCCTGGGCTCCACTTCCTGCTTCACTATGTTACACATGCAGGGTAACTTATGCCATGCCACTCCTGGATACCGGTACGGTACGAGTAACTAAAGCTTGCACGTTACTTTACCTCCCCTGTGCATCGGGCACTGTATCGTGATTAAGGTTTTTTTTTTTTTTTTTAAGTTTAGTCACCCTCCCCTCCCCCCCCCCCTATCGAGGCATGGAGGAGAGTGGCATGTGCTTTGGGTTTGGTGGTGGTGGGTGGTTCTACCGGTAAGGTGCTTGGCAGGGCTGACATTGGGCATTGTTTACCGGGATCGGTACTTGTAGTTCTAATGGTGGTTTGATCAGATGCCAAAGCGAGAGCACAGGAGGAACCAAGTTGTGATAAAGGGGGGGGGGGGCTAGGAGAAAACAAATGCATACTATACAAATTCATCCAGCTCGATTAATGATTACTATTTTTTAATTTTTTTTTTTCCTAAAATTCTTCTTATATTAGCACAAGAGCTTCAGGATCAAGCAAGTATGATATCAGTAACTTAATCTCCCATCAAATGCCAAAGATCCAGCAATTATTTCGACCATCGAATCATGATGAGACGACCCCCATCGATCCGTGTCGACCCGTCAATGCTGACCGGACCTGACTTCTTGAGGGTAAAAAAAAATAAAAAAATATATCCCAGAGAAAATTAATGATTGACAGACGATTCAAGAATAGATTTGATTGGCCTTGCTCTCTCGTTCCCAATGTGGTCACTTTTCCTCCCATTACTGGTTTTCCATGATACCCTCCTGACAGCCAAGTTAGCCAATACCGGTACTCGAGTAGAGTAAACAGGTCCCGTAGCCCTCCACCCAAGCACCCATATCTCTTCACAAAAGGCAATCGAACAGCCCTTTAGCTCAGTGGAGAAAACGGGCGAAACAAAAAAAAGGACACCAGTATTATACTCGTAAAAGACGAGCCGTTCAGTTTTCCCCCAGAAAGACAAAAGAGATATGTATGATAATATTATAATAATAATATCATACCGGTAGGGGGCTAAAACCAAACCATACCAGAGGAGGCAACTCGAACGACAACAGCAACACAACATAAAAACCCAATCATTCGAGATCCTACGGCAACCCCATTCCGACGGACGGTCCAACACGTTCTGTCATATTTTCCCATGGATACGGCAACGTGCTCTGCGTGGGCGGGCTGGATTGGAACTGGCAAGAAGTGGCTATTATTATTATGCGGACGACGACGATTCCGCTTCACCTGTCCTACCCCATTCATTTATTCCACCGCCTGATATGACCTTCAACAACGTTTTCTCGGGCAGCGAAAAATACGCGCATTACTTACTGCAAGAACAGAAGAAGAAAAACAAAACAAAAACAACGGCTGTAATCGAAAACTTTGCATATCGTGCACGACTTGTCGTGATGATATCGGATTGCTTCTGTGGGGGAGGGGGGGGGGGTAAGCAAGGGCGCCGACAACCACATCCTCCTCTCCCCCCTCGCCCGACGGGGTGGGGAAGCCGGGGAGGTTCGAGATTGGGATTTGATGGGTGGATTGATTCCCTCTACTTGTGAGATATATGACTGATAGCATAGAAGGAATACCATACATCACCGGTTAGTACGGCATGGAGTCCCCCCCCCCTCACCCCCCCCCAAGGAAAACACGCACTTTGCGTACCGGTATTTAATTTCGCACCAATGTTATAAAACTTGGGCTGGTCTGGCCGGGTCATGTTTGGGGTTGGCTCGGTCTGTATCGTGTTCGGATTGAAATCGAGCAGGAAGTGAATGGTTGTACAAAGAAAGCCAAGTAAAAGTGTGTGGGCACCATGATTACATTTATGGTAGGGTGATAGGAACCAAGCTCAAGCTTAAGCTCGGGCTAAAAGCTAAATTGGAAAAGCCTAGTGGGCGGGGAAAAAAAAAACTCCGATGAACAAAATTTAATGTATGATGAACTTGACTTGAGAAATAGAAGAAGGGAAAAAATATGTACAAGTAAATGGAAGAAAACAGAGAATGCTGCTCTCCGTGATTTTCCCTCCTTTCCTCCCTCCCTCCCTCCCTCCCTCCCTCCCTTCCCCCCTCCTGCTCCCATCGGCCCATGCACCCCTGTTCCACCCCAACTTCACCCCACCGCCGAATCAAAAACGCAAGTGCAAGTGCAAATGGGGTGGTGTAGCGAATCACAAACAGAAGAAAAAAAGAAAGAAAGAAAGAAAGAAAGCCAAATTAGCCGCCTCCTTCCTTTTGGTGCCACAAGAGGGGAAAGAAAAAAACCAGAACAGGTATGCGGGGGGCGCTGTACTCGAGTAGCACTCGGACTGCACCACACTGCACGATTGTTGTTTGTTGTGTGGCCCGCTGGCTCCCTCGATGCATAGTAACTCTTGGTTAAGGCATTGGATCTCGATTTTCGATATTTCAAAATTTTTTTGGCTTGAATTGTTTTTTTTTTTCTGGTTTTTTTTCTGTGTAATGTCTCCTTCCCCTTTCACACCCATCCCATCCCATCTCATACGTCCACGCCAATTTTGCCATGCCCCCCCGAATTGCGCCACTTCTCCGGAATTTTTTGCAAAAGCTAAGGGAATGGAATAGAAAAAATAAATAAAAGGAAAAGGAAAAAGAAAAAGGAGAAAAAAAGCTTTTGCCCGGGCTCACGTTCGAATGGGAGAAAGGGGATGAGAGGGAGGAAAATGAAAAATGGTAAAAGGAAAAATAGAATAGAATAGAATCAGAGAAAAGAGCCGAGAGGAACCCACAAAGGGGGGAAAATCGATGAAAAGGAAAAAGAAAAAAAAAAAAAAAAAAAAAAAAAAAAAAAAAAAGAGAAATCGGTTTCCTTTCCTTCAAGTTTATTAATTGTAAGACATTCCAGGTGGTGACGATTCCATTAGTAGCTCATCCCGGCCACTGCCTGATGAGGCGTTAATGGCATCGAGGATGACGCTTTCCTCAAAGACCGGTCCCTGCCCATCACACCGGGCGAGCCCCTTCAACCTGTCGGAGATGTCCCCGATGTCCACAAGGCCTTGCTCGTACAACGGATGGCAGACGATCAAGTCCCACGCGGCCCCAGCACCCAAGAGTCGCTCGCCCGTCTTCGGGCTTGTCGAAATCCTGTGCAGGGGGCCTCTGTTTGGGTGCTCCCCGAATATCGGAGACGTGAAGGCTGGAGGGGGATTAGCGATGCTGTGGTGGTCTGTCGGCTTGAAGTTCATGTTTGCCACTTCGGTCATTGCCGGCGGTGAGTTGCCTCGCAGGCTGTTCTCTTGCAGAAGTCTGTTCTCAAGTTTGGTCTTTTGGAGCTCCTGCTTCAGTATCTCGTTTTGTGACGCTGTTTCTGATGCGTGCTGCTCCAATGTCTTGAGTCTATGTTCCAGTTCCTTAACATGTCGTTCCTTACGCTCCCGGAATGCACGTTGCCTACAAAAAAAACTCGGATCTTAGTCTTGGTTGCAGCGGGTAAAAAGGGGGCAAGTGACACCGAGTCATGTCACTCCCACCCATGGTGGTCCTTACGCTGCTCGATTCTGTTCTTTCCGTCTCTGTGTCGCTGTCAGGGTACCATCCATTGAAGCATTGGAGTCATCAGCGGTCTGGCTTACCCGCTGTCCCGGTGTCAACTCCTTTTCTTCACTGCTGCTCCTCCCATTCCTGTGTGTTTCTGGGTCAATAGGAGTATGACCTCTCAACGACGGCGTAATGTTGTGATGGCTTTGCGGTTCAAAAAAGTCGAATGTCGGGTAGCTTGGGAAAGACTATGAAACGGTTAGACGGGAATCTTGAGGGGCGGCAGGGTGATGCTAACCAGTGACGAAAACTCATCGGCCTGGTGTGAGGATGTGGGTGTGGGTTGGTAGATTGCTTGGGGTTGTGTATAGAAGGTTGGCTGGTATGAAGCCATTTTTAAGGGATGAATGTGGTTAAACAAGGAATGTGAATGCCCAAGCCGCTCCCAATATTCTGTGTGAAAGCCAAAGGCACCGATGCTAGCTTAGGGAGTGTGAAGGGTTCGCCAAAGTTGAGGAGGATGCGAAGGATTTAAGAGTGAGGCTCGGGTGAGACGATAGGGCTGGGTTATAAGGTCGTGGAACCGGGTCAAGAAGAAAAAAAGGCGAGGTGCTTTAGGATCATGCGGTTAGACGTCAGGAAGAGTTGAGGAGATGAAGACCTGACTACACCAGTGCCGAGGATACGATAAGGTAAGTATGGGTGTATGTAGATTGCGGGAGGGGTATCGTGCTGAGAGGCTTTCCGTGGGGCGGAGCTCGATCTTTATGGCGCGGATCAAGGACCGCACTGTGCTAGCACAGGGCTGTGGGGGTTTGGGGTGTGTTCCTGAAGTTAGAGACAATGAATTATCATGCCTCCAATGATAAGCGAACCTGTCGAGTGGCAGCACCTAGAAGCCAAAGAAAACCGAGCAAACCGAGCAAACCAAGCAAACCAAGCGCACGAGGGAAAGGGAACACTTCGGTACCAGACGTAGGTTACGGAGGCTATTTTTTACTAGGATATGCCGGTAGTATATCCACCACGGGGGATCACTGGATGTGAGCACTGGTGATACAGTACCGTAAAAGTTTTGACGAACGGATACAGGTGTACGGCCGGGAATAGGGGAGCGGGGAGGGGGGAAGGTGCCTCCGTAAGGTAGTAAACGTAGGAGGGAGTGTACCGGTCGTGCCTGGGGTTGCCTGGCCTCCATGGATCTCTAACGTCTTCTTTCCCTGGTGTCTCTTCCTTCTCCTTCAGCCCCCGCTCAATGAATGAGTGGGCTTACGGCCTACATCTAATTGGCCAGAAAGAGCTGAAGTGGTCCCGCTACCAGCACGGACAGCCGTACTTGTACTGGAACCAAAAAAAGAACCGATAGAAAGAAAGAGGAGATAATGCCATATCAATACAAAAAAAGCTCAATTATTTACGGTGGACAGTAGATGAAATAGTGTAGACCCATTTAAAGTGCCGGTACGGAGCAGTACCGTACAAGTGAAGCATTGTGTTTCTATGAAACTTTGAACTCTTGTTCCCCTCCCTTCTGTGCTTATTCTCCACCACCCGAATCTCTCAGTGCCAAGTTGATCCTCCCGACCCAGAATACTCCCAAATGCAGCACTCGTCCTATATGCAAAGGGTCTAGAAAGCCGGGAAGGGAGGGCACGCCGGCATTTACTCTAGAGTTGGAAGAGCTATTGAACAAAAGTACCTCCCAAGCACTTGGTCGTTGGCCCATTTCTGGTGCCGTTCCCCGGCCTCATCCCTGTCCCCCCTGTCTCCCCGCTTCCTCGGACGTCTCAATACCGGAAGTGTAAACAAGCCGTTACCACGGCTGGAGTTGGAGAAGAGTAGAGCATTGATTGGTCAGGACTGAAAGGCGGTCCAAGGCAATTGTTGCAAGAGAAGACGTTGAACTCTAAGTTATCTACCGATCAGATTTCCACTAAAGGAGCCAGACTCGAGGATTGCTGAAGTGTATGATGACACTATTGCTTTCTCCTTGATTGAGGGGACTTCTCCCTAGTCGCCGACGTGCCAGCTGTACCGTACTAGCACAATACACGGGTTCCTAAGACCCTTTTCATCACCGCAAGACTCGCGATTGGAACTTTCGCGCAGTGCATGAGTACCGGTACTGTGGATAGGATATCCAATGGCTTACACTGTGCAACGAGAATACTCGAGCAGTCGAATTAGTTCTCGCGGGTATACATATCGCTTAAAATTTCTTTATCAAGTAGCTTAGTAGCTCGCTCAGCAGGGTCTTGGTTTCCGGTTGAGCAAGTGAAATCTCGTTTGTCTCGCCAGGAGGATGGAGCAAAAGAGCAACAACGGTAGCGACACATCGCCAAATCAAGCGGCGGGTTATGCATCGGGGCCGCCCGTAGAAGTTTCTTTGTCGAATCTACATTTCCCATAAATAATTAAGTTATTAGTCGGAGCTGTGGTGCTTCGATGCTCCGGCCTAGGTCGCCAGAATAGAGAACCCATCTTACTCGAGATGCTGTGCTCCATTAAGCGGCGCCCCAGAATTAAGAGCAAGGCAGAAGTTGGTGCATGCGCATTCGTAAGCAGAATGCAGCGTAGGTGGAAGCTAAGCTTTAGTAGCGGTTCGGAAAAACGTTGGTGTTAGTGGACTTGGAGAAGGAAAGCATCTCTCATGGGGTCCGGACTCGTCCCCGTTAAAGCTGCCAACAGAATGCAGGTCGTTTCGAGAGACTGATACTGCAGCATGTCTTTTCTTGGATGATATTGAGACCGGTAGAATTCCTTCCCGAATCATTCCTGACAAGTCCAAATGGGGGGAACAAAAGCGGGTAGCAAGAATGTTGCTTTTTCCCAATGGAGCCAATTAGGAACCCAACAACTGGTGTAATGCTTTCTTGGGCTTGTGAATTGGCTACGCTCCGCAAATTTCGACAGGAGGAACCACATTAGTCGCCCTCCAAAAATTTTAAGTTCGAAAAAAGCAATGAACGCACAAACCGGGCTTTGATCACTCATGAGGATCATTAAATGCCATCGAGATTCTCTGATGATCAGGTGGTGTCAGGCTCGAATTTGGATGTAAGTTAACTGGGTGTTTCACTTAGTATGACACTCGATACCGGCACCTTCATCGGGGGTCTTCCAAAAGTGCGGATATTGATGTGGCTCCGCGTCGGCTGTGGAGAAAGGACGCTCCGACTACGGTGATTCGTCAGAGGTTTCCGGACACTAGATAGCCGACATCTACCGAGCCCAAATTCAGGATCACCGGTCAGACTTTGCTGTGACATCCACAGTCAGATCCTAAATTTTGGTATCGCCACATTGCGGCATAAGATATCCCCTGACGGTTGAGGGTGCTCGAGTAGGATGGTGTGTCCTAGGTGGCAAATGACAGGACAACGAGCCTGAATAATTATCGACTGCGCCAATCTTCTGAGGATTTCACACTGTAGTAGGGAAATTAGTTGGGTTAAAGTCGTCAACGATTGATGCCGCATGAGACGTGTTGGATAGCAATGGTATGACAAGCATCACGAGAGCGCGCGCTTGCGATATTAACGTATTGAGCTGAGATAACCCGCCAACTTGGCTCCCACGTTTGGAACCTTTGAACCTTCGCACCATGCAACCCGATCTGATATTGTAGATGATGCATATTTCTTCTCTGGATCCTTGGCAGATTATTGATGAAGCAAAGCAACCTCGTTAACCTTGGGCTCGGCCTTAGGCGGCCTTTATCCACCCCTATTACTGTTGTGTAGATTGGAGAAACGAGTACCGGTATCCTGGATTGATGAGACCTGCGGTGGCGTAAGGCTGATGTATCTCCTGTCATTTAAATGCCAGGTCAAGAGCCATGCACCCTTTTCGGCCCGGGAAACCTCCCCCCTTCGGAAAAGAAGGTTTTGAGTTTAGGCAAGTGAGATGGCAAGACGCCCTGCCCATGTTCTACTATTGCTGGATAGGAACATTGTTGTTGCGAGTATGTTCTCGCAATGGCCGTTATAGGCTGTTAAGCACTTTGATGGAATGGTGCTGGCTTTTCTAGAGTGCAGATTTTACCACCCTTAGAGGCCATCTTTTTTTGATCCACAGGGAACTATCCACCGCAGAGACTACTTTGGTAGATGAGCTCCTCTAGCTGGGTGAGAGCGGCAATCTCTAAGGAATCCTTGGTACTGAGTAGTATTGGTTGTAGGCATGTACATCGATATAGAGACTAATAGGGATTGAGCTCTCCCTTGGCCACAAAAGATCCACCCCAGGAAAGCGATGGTTATTATTTAGTTATCCCTGACACCCCCGAGGGAAAGTTTGACCTCGTGAGTGGCTTGGGAGGGGAAAAAAGGCACCTCCCGGTCCCTAACAAAGGCTTCTGGTGGTAGGTTCAATCCAGACTCCCTATCGCATCGCCCCCCCCTTAAAAATGGACGAGATTTCCGGCCTTCATGCAGCGCACTAAATGTTAAATAGTTAATATAGATGAAAGGTGAAGCTGAAACCTGAAGTCTGTGATTCTTGACCAACTCGGGATTATGGAGTGAGAGTGAACTTTTACCAAATAGCTGACCATGGAAGGTTTGACCACAATACCGCGGGTATGGATGGTATGATACTTGAGTAAAGGACTGGCTGGGAGCGATGTCGGATTGATGAAGGGCAGTTGACGATTGGGGCCGTGAAAAGGTTGATTTTTCAGTACACAAAGAAAGACCTGAATGGATTTGTTCCTGCTTGGAAAGGTGTCTCGGCTCAGTCTAGCGAATTCCTTCAACTGAACAATTAGTGACTTCTTTGGTTCTACGCGAGGCTGGGGCGAAAGAGATACCGAGGCGATGGATGTTGGAGTAGAGTTTTCCAATTTTCCGTTTCCCGTTCATGCCGCTTCCCACATGTCCCTGAATTAATGGCTTCCCAATCCCCTCTGCATCTGCCCCTCCCGTGCATCCACAAGATTGTTCAGAGGGGGAAGGAAAATAAAATAATAGGGTGAAGCTCTTGGTATGTGTATCCATAGTGAAATCCATGGCCTGCGGTCAACAAGCGCCCCATCCAAGGGATACTAGGAGCGGACATGTCCCGAGGCTAGGATTTCAGGTTGAAATCCAGTATCCGGTGCAAGGCGGTGGGGAAACCGGAATTCCGGTATTTGCATGATAGGCGCTACTCAAAGTATCATAGATGTGTTATTTTTGCAATGTTCTTGTTAAGTTAGGTTAGGTTTGCTGTAAGATACCAACCTATCCAGCCAATTCACGAAGACCACCGGCTGAGCCATACCTGACGTCTAACCCGAGCAAACATTCTAGCAAAAGGCAAACATCTTAGGCGAAAGTCGGGCGGAAAGCTCTCCCAAAGTCTCTCAAGCCCTGGGTATCCCTCCTAATAAATAACAAGCAACAGGCAGACCAAGTCCTCGCTGAGTCCAATCCATCTATCGAGTATTAATTTCTAACTTCCTTCGCGAGAGGGAAAATGGAATCATCGCAAAGAAATGCGTAAGTTATGGATCAGCCTAGGCCGCGGTCTCCACGAGCTAACTCGAACCAATCCAGGGCAGATTTTGCCGCGCGGTGGCAGGAGGCTGTGCCCGCAACATTGGGGTTTAGGCCAGAGATGTTATGGGGCTCTGCTGAGATAGTACTTATGACAAACCAGAAGCTTGAACAGGGCGTGTCCGCGGCTCGCGCTTGTGAATAGTCGACTATGCTGGGAGACACTGTGGTTGTGGTGGGGATTAGGTACGGGTGATGGTCCATTGGTTAGTGGGAATAGTAATTGTAGATGAGTAATCAGAATTGGGATCATTCAAGGGGAATCACTCGAGAATAGACTACTGTCACCCACTTCGTTTGCAGTCTGTCGGAGGGGCTAAATAACTTAAGGCTGGTGGAATACGGTAGCTGGAGGTGATCAATAAACGAGTATGGTGTGTACTGCTCAGTGGGGGATAAGGGGCAGTATGAGAAGAGAGAGAATTTCGCTATACGGTATTTGTAACACAGAAGCAATTCTATCTTTATCATCTGTGTATTAGAAACTTATATTTCAGGGTCCGGGTACATCTCTGTTACGATCCCTAACTGGTATCAATTCTCAGCAATAGGTAGACGATACTTTTCTCTTCAATCTCTTGATGATAGCTCTTAGGCCAATGCCTACGATAAGGTGGGAGAGACTCTTGTATCTCTAGTCCTTATCACCTATTGTACTCTTTTCTCCAACCCTACATGCGTAGTAGAGTTCTCGTCTCATAAGCAATGATTTGTAAAGAGCGTAAAGGTTTTAAATTCGTAAAAGCATAAAGTAATAAGTAAGAAAATAACTTAGAACGAAGCGTGAAGAGCCTATCTACTCAGCCTTTTTTTTTATTTTTTTTTTATCATCAATTTTATTCTGTGTTTAAGGTACAGTCGTGTCTGAAAAGTCTACGTACCCCACTTGGCAACGACACAACCACCGATCACCTCAGCATCACCCCCCCTACTATGGCACCACCACACTCCAAAACCCTCAGAGAAGACCAGAAGAAGGAAATATATACCCTATATAAAAATACTAATATGGGGTATGGTAAAATTTCAAAGCTTATGAACCTCTCCAAGTCAACTGTTCAAACAGTGGTCAAAAATGCGAAATCAAGAGATGGAAACACCCTTGATGCCCCTAGAGCTGGCAGACCAACCAAGATTACTGATGCCAAAAGGCAGGTAATTCTTGATATTATTGATGCTGAGCCTCATCTTGCACTAAGAGACATTATCCAAAAAGCCAACATTGGACTTGGGAAAGACACTGTTAGCAAGATATCTGGTGAAGCTGGTTTTAAGCTCAGAATACCTAGGAAAAAGCCTTTTTAGAGAAAAGGACAAAAGGAGAAGAGAAAGGAGTTTGCTAGAGTGAGGAGGAACTGGACAAGAGCCTGGAAATGGGTGGTTTTTGTGGATAAAGCCACAATTGAATATGATCCAAATCCAGTTGGAAGGAAGGTCAGACTTAGAGCTGGTGAAGAGATGGAAGAAAAAAACTTAAAACCCAGTTTTAAGTCAGGAAGAACCAATATAGGTATATATGCTGCAATGATGCATGGAGGGAAGACTGAGCTCATTCTTGTGAGGAAGAGAACTGAGGAGGAAAGGACTAGCTGTTAGGCACATGGAAATCCGAGACATGTGCACAGACCCACGGTAGGGTAACTGCGCACAGACCCTCAATTTACCGGAGTGCCAACATCTCCCTCCGGCCCCCTTATGGGGCCCGCACGTCATTAGCGAGATTTCGAGAGTTGCGTCCCATAACTAAAATGTCACATCAATGAAGCCCACTTAATAACACCATATACTGTAGCTCAGTTGGTATGACTTTTGTATTGGTTTACAAGGTCATGGGTTCAACTCCCTCTGAGATCAAAGTTATTATTATAATCAATATACTTTGATACATGGAGTATGATAAACGATACTTAATCCAGGCTGATGAGGGATCATCAAGCAACGGAGAAGAGATCTTATCAATATAATATTGTTTTACGCTTTAAAATCTTTACCTTACGTATTTTATCGAGACGAGCCTTCCTCGACAGATTCTCCAATCAAAGATTTCGGGCCTACGTCCCTCAGTTATATACTAGAGTTTGGCGTCCGCCTAACACTAGCAAAAGAGACAGACTTGGTCTCAATGGTCACCAATATGCAACTGAGATCCACCAGCCATACCTTATTCCCTTCATAGAAGGTATAAACAGAGCTCCTGAAACCATCTATATAGCTACTGATAATGCATCATGGCATAATAGGTTGGAAAACAAAAAATTGCAGGAGGACTGTGGATATCAAAGATTGGCTTGGCCTCCCAACTCACCAGATCTCAACCCTATTGAGGATGCCTGGGCAATTCTCAAAAGGGCTCTCAGAAAGCGATTCTCCAAGCTTGAGAGAAGGCCCCATAGTGCTGCTGAATTATTTCAGGCAGCAAAGGAAGAGTGGGACCTCATTCCCCAGGAGACATTTGATGGGTGGATTCAGAGGATGCCTGAGAGACTTCAGGCTGTATTGGATGCAGATGGAAGTCACACAAAATGGTAGCATTAGGAAACTGTTATTTTCTATTTCTACTTTTATCTGTTTTAAAATTGTACTCATGTCTTTTTTTTTGTGCGGTCAATATTATTATTTGTGGTGGTAGTGCCGTTGCCGTGGGGGGTACGTAGACTTTTCAGACACGACTGTACACCGTCCGCATGTAGCACAAGCTATGGCAGACACATAAACCTCCCCCCGTATGCCAGCCCAAAGCAGCCAGAAGAAAAATCATCAATGAACCCGAACAGGGAAGAGCACTGGCAGACAGGACCGAAACCCAGAGAACATGACACCCCTTGCCCAAACCCCGCGCAGTCGAAAAAGTCCGCCACCCCGCAACTTGTAGTATACACAAACTGTAAAGACTGTAAAAGAAAGCCACGCAAGGCCATCAAAACAAAAGAAACCCCACTTCCCGACAGTGGTCTAACCCCATACCAAGAGCCACCCTAAACAGTCTAAACCCAGCCAAACAGTGCAACCTATGACAATAAACGTCTACAGCTAAGGGCTATACCCGGCAAAGGGGAAGGACAACTGAAGAGAGAAAAGCCCAAGCTGAGAAAAACAAAACCTGTGGCAGGGCACAGGGACTAGTGCAATCCAGACCGGGAAGCCAGGTGGGGACGCCTGAGGGGCTTCGTGGCAAGGCAGTGTAGCAGTAGGATGCAAGCCAAGTGAAGGTGCAGCAGTAGGGTGCAAGCCGATCCAACAATCAGGTCAGGAAGGAAACTGAACGTGACCGCATCAACTATTGGTAATCATGTTCGTCTCTTTCTAGGCAGTCCCAAGAGGCGGAGGGCAAGCGATCCTACCACGTCTCGCATGTAGTCCCTTGTTCTATGAGAGATGGCGTCACTTAGTGAAAAGGATACTACCGCTTAAGCTGACCGTGGGGAGGAGCGAGATCGACCTGTGGGCCTATTGATAGACTCTTATATACTGCAAACCGTGTTCCCAGCCATCTGAAGCATGGGGAGCGAATGGTTGCAGACTGTATGGAGGGGCCGCACTATGCGAGGAAGGGGGCAAGAATAGTCAGCACGAAAGGCATACCAGCACCCAGAGGAGGGAAATGTCATGGTCGCGTGGCAGATAGTGGAAGGAGATGTTTGTGGCAGGTAGTGGAAAGAGATGTTTGAGGCAGGTAGTGGAAGGAGATGTTTCACCATGATGAAGATATTCGTCATGAGGTTTTATTTGATTTGCTTTCATGCAACATGACCTATTAAGAGGTCATGGGGGCAGCGTACGAGGCCAAGGGGGCTGCACAGTTTGATTTACTTTCACGTACATGACCTATTAAGAGGTCAGGTGGTTTACGCACATGACCAATGATGCGGTCATATGATGTTTTTCATGAGTCACGATTATGACTCATAGTTGTTTTGATTTATAAGCGGGTTGAGTGAAGGACTATAAAAGAAAACCAATAGAGCCTGGTAGTTAGTTCTTCACGCAACCACCTATTATACTTTCTTACCTATACTATTAAGAATAGAATCTATTCTACCACTGCGAGAATTCTACCATGAGACGACTTGATTATTAGCGTTCGACAGAGGAATGTAGACAACGGTCTAAAAATAATAATCAAGGTCTTAGTAGGAAGAAGGAACGAAGTAACGAAATACTAAGGAAGAGAAGTATTGCATTATTACAAAGAGACTAATAGAGAGCTGGTGCCTGTCGCAGGATACATATTGACATCGGAGAATAGGTAGGATACCTGACATTTGGTTGCGTCTCAAAAGCGACACCCAATAGCAAAATGGAGGCAGAACAGGCAAGAGAAGGGACAGGGACGATCCCAGCCCCACCAGCACCACTGAATGTGCTGAGCATAACGGGAGAACAACTGGAATACATGGTAGCAGGACTCAGACCTGCACGGATGGTAGAAGGACTCAAATTGAGAAATCCCAACGTCTTCGACAGAGAACCGACCAGGCTCAGAGGATTCCTGGTACAGCTTAAACTGTACTATGAAGCCAAAGAGTGGACAAGTGAACACGACGACAAAAAAATCAGATTCACAAAGACTCTACGCAGGGGAACAGCAGAGAAGTGGATCTGTAACCGCCTCTCGGGAGATGCAGTAATCGTAGGGTTAACGGGCTTTGTTCTGTACCAAGGTGGTAGCTAGCGAATCAAAGTCCGGAGGCTTTAGCCGAGGTTGTTGAATAGACTTCTTACTGTATCGCAACTACTGAAGTCTCCGAGATGTTTGGTAGGTCTCAAACTAAAGATTCTTGAAGCGAACTGAAGAGAGTAACAGTTCAACCAAGTATATTGAAAACGCTGTCTGCCGAAGTCTGCTCCTTCTAACAAGAAGAATAGCAGTTCTTAAATACACTTTCTAGGCTACCGGAAGCCTTGTTCTCATAACATAATGGACTTCCAAATGGTAGCCCTGAAACCAAACAGAAAACATATAGAGTATCAAACTGATACTCGAAACCAAACATAAAACATATAGAGTATCAAACCCATACTCGAAACCAAACATAAAACATATAGAGTATCAAACCCTATACTATCAGGCTAGAGGCACACCTCGTTTCCTGAAACATATTCAAAACTCAAACAGTATCAACTGATGCATGAAATTCTTAACCAGTAACCAGTACTGGTTACACCCCGAAAACAAAATAAAACCCTTATTTCAAAATACAACAAGACAATTCCTAATCCTCACTGTCATAATCAGAATGCAAATAAGGATCCCAAAAACCTTTATCAACCGGGCGCACATTTTGATAGCTCTCAAAACCGTCTTTAGTAGGAGAGTAACACATAGGAATAAACCCAGAAAATACCATAGGAAACTCATCTCCGGGCATGTTATCTGTCCACCATGTCTGAACTAATTCCATCGCATGTTCTAATCCTTCCACTGGTTCCCAACTATTCTCGCTTGCTGGGTATCCCTTCCAGCTAACCAAAAACTGTCCCTTTCCATATCGTTCCCTGTAATCGATGACTCATTGAACTTCCCATTCTTGTTCTTCGTTAATGAGGATGGGTGCTGGCTTCGCAAATGTTCGGCCTGGAAATCGGAAATCGTCGTTCGGGTGGTAAGGTTTGACTACTGAGCAGTGGAAAACTCCTTTCTTACTTAGGTACATTCTAGCATCAATGCTAACAGTATAGTTCTAGGTGTGTTCATCAAATTCGAGTACTGTAAAAGGGCCTCGCCAGCGTGGCTGCAATTTCCGAGATCTGATGGATTCTGTTGCAAACAGGTCTCCAAAAACCATAATTCTTTCCCCAATCTCGACAGGTTTGTGTGAGTTCCTCTTCTTAATTGCCACTCTGTTTGCTCTTGCTCTAGCCAACCGTAACGCTTGGTATGCGGCATTCCTGATTTCCTGGTGTCGATTGTAGTAATCATCGGATGCGGGTACTGTGGTAGCATTGACTTTATAGGTATCGAGTAGTTGGTATTCTCGTCCATACACAGCCTTATATGGTGACATTCCAATAGTATCGGAGTGACCTGCATTGGAGTAAGCTGTTACTTCCGGGAGGGAGGTAAGCCAGTTGGTCTGGCGGGCATTCACAACATTCCTTAATGCTGTTTTCAGTTCTCGAATCTTTCTTTCTGCTTGTCTATTGGTCTGGTGGTGGCCAGGCGTAGCCATAATGTGTTCGACTCCTATCGTCTTCAAAGTTTGTTTCCAAAACCGGGAGGTGAACCGAGGATCAGCATCGCTAACAATCGACGTAAGTATTCCATGAGGGGTGAAAATATTGTGACAGAGTAACTCCATAGTCGAAATTGCAGTGGCGTTTACTGATGTTGGTATCAGCCAGCTGAAACCAACCGCTCTATCTACTACCACCAGTACTGAATCATATCCTTACAGCTTCGTAAAGGGACCCATGAAGTCAATAGCATAACTCGAAAATATCTCCGAGGGGAAGGGAAGTGAGAGGGTGTTGCCAGTAGGTAATGTAGTCCTTTCCCGGTTCAGTTGACAGATATCGCATTGCTGGACATAGTCTTTGAAATCTTTCCTTATCTCCGGCAGTAGATGTATTCTGTTGCGTACCGGAGGTTTCGATCAGTGCTATGGTGTCCCTTATTATGTATTTCCCCTATCATCAGTTCCCTTAGTGTTTCTCCATTCACTCCATGACCCTTCGGAATATAAAGGCAATCTTCTCCTCCTCTTGTGGTAGCGTAAAGTAGCCCATTGCGTATTTGGTAATGTTGCATCATTCCGTTTCGTGAAGTAAGATTGGAATCCTTTGCTAACTGATAGATAGGGTCGTTTCTATATCCTTTAACCATCTGTTCCCTCCAAATGTTCTTCATATCATCCACTCCTTAGATGATATCCCTTTCGTCCACCACTCTTTCTAATACCGTAACCTCCTCCTCCTCTTCAGGTGTTTCATACACTTTTTAGAGCTCGCGCTTCTCATGAGGTAGGGAGGGTGGTTCCACTATCGGAACCTCATTCAAGTATGCGAGGGGCCCTCCATAGAGGGGCTCGTTGTGGTGGTGTTCAGGGTACTCGGAAGTCTGACTTTCGGTAGAGGGTGTGCCACAGCCTAGCGCTTTCTTGACACGTTTTTTGATGGCTTGGATATCGAGGCGGGGGCGTAGTGAGTGGGTATCTCTATCATTTTGATCGTCATCAGTATTAGGCGGAGTTTCGATAACTGGTGGACTGCTGCAGGGGGAGCCGGCGTAGGTCTTAGTCTTCGGTTTCAATTCCTCGTGGTCAGGACAGAAGGGTATGTTGCAGAATGCCCAATGCATTGATGCATGTTCAAGTTCCTCCTCACTCCTACTACTGGTATAACTTCGATGGTCCCCCCAATCGTTTAGAGGTTCGCTATTTCTGTAATCGTCTGCATCTAGCTGTGCTTGCTCCA
>JACCEG010000150.1:82650-143329 GCA_014065205.1 Tuber brumale
GTTCAACCAAGTATATTGAAAACGCTGTCTGCCGAAGTCTGCTCCTTCTAACAAGAAGAATAGCAGTTCTTAAATACACTTTCTAGGCTACCGGAAGCCTTGTTCTCATAACATAATGGACTTCCAAATGGTAGCCCTGAAACCAAACAGAAAACATATAGAGTATCAAACTGATACTCGAAACCAAACATAAAACATATAGAGTATCAAACCCTATACTATCAGGCTAGAGGCACACCTCGTTTCCTGAAACATATTCAAAACTCAAACAGTATCAACTAATGCATGAAATTCTTAACCAGTAACCAGTACTGGTTACAGGCGGTTACAGAACAAGTGTTTATCAATAGTATGGAAGTAGATGAAGAAGAGAAAGACATTCTCATAATGGCTGCTAGACCAACAAATGTTAAACCTCATGATGCTCGTGAAGGAATGATGCACAACAATGGTAAAGAAGCTAGAGTCCTGTTTGATACCAGTGCAATAGGAGCAAACCTAATTAGCACCACCTTTGTGACCATGTACGGAATTCCTTGTCAGGAATTGAAGACACCAATCAGGATATATCTAGCTATGAAAGGATCACGATCTGAAGGTCATAAAGAATGTTCAGTTAACATATTAGCAGGAAAGCTGAGTGTACCAGGAAACAGGATCTTGGTTGGCAACCTAGCAAAATATGATGCACTAATAGGAATGCCCATTCTGGAAAAATACCAAGCTCATATCGAATGTGGCAAATTAGCTATCCTGTTTCCCCAACAGAATGTTCCAATTGTTTGCACACCCACAATTGGCATGATCCGAGCAGCAGTGATTAGCACTGAAGATATCATAGATCAACATGGAGAAGTATTTCACCAAGAAATACAGGAAGACTTACCACCTTTGAGGAAGATCAATCATAAGATAAATCTACAACCAGGAAAAGAGCAGCACTCATTACCCACCTACTCAATACCGGAATGATGGGCAACAGACATGAGCATATGGTGAAGAGAAAAGGAGAAAGCCGGAATAATTGAACGACCAGCAGTTTCATCAGCAGTGCCCATATTTGCACAAGAGAAACAGGACAAGAAACAAATGAGGCTATTGGTGGACCTCACAGCCAGGAATGAGATTACAATTAAAGATATTGAGACTATTCCAAACCAAATGATGATCCTGAATGCCCTAGCAAGGGCAAGATACCACAGAAAAATCGATCTTAGTGATGCCTATTTTCAAGCAAGAGTGAAACCACAGGATATGCACAAGAATGCATTCAAAACACCATTTGGATGTTTCGTCAATAAGGTTACGCTATAAGGAGATAATAATGCTCCAGAAACCTTCATGCAGATGATGTCTGATTTATTCGCCAACTACTTAGGACACTTCATGTGGATCTATATTTATGATATACTCATCTTTTCCAATACAGACTCTGAATATTTGAAACACATATCCCTGATTTGTGACAAACTAAAGTAGGCCAGATTCTATGCAAGCAGGAAGAAATCAGAATTCTTCGCCACCAGTATAGAAGTGTTAGGCCATGTTATCAATAATGAAGGACTATCACCAGCACTGGAAAAGATAGCGAAGATGGAAGAATAGACAACGCCACAGACCAAGAAACAGTTACAGGAATTTCCAGGAACGGTCAACTATATCCGTCAGTTTTTGCCACACATTGCAACTATTACATCACCCTTAACGCAACTCACTGTAACTGCCGAGGTTGTATTGACCGCCACCTAAGAGCAAGCCATGGAAAATATTAAGCGAAGTTTTTCAAAACACAAGGTTATGAGACCATTACAATATGATTCGTCACTTCCAATATGGCTAATAACCGATGCATTGAACACAGGGGTAGGAGCATAGGTAGGACAAGGAGAAACAGTCGAGAATGTCAGACCAGCTTCACTTCATAGCAGGAAATTCTATAATGCCCAAATGAATTATGGCACTACCGATAAGGAAGCAGTAGCGATAGTGGAGGCACAGACGTCATTCCAGCACATGCTTGCAAGAAGCAAGTTTACTATCGTTACAGATCATATACCTCTGACGTATCTGAAAACAAGAAGAACGCCCACAAAAAAACAACTATGATAGAGAGAGTTCATTGGGAAATATGACGCCGAAATAGTGTATAGGCTAGGAAAACGGAACTATTTAGCAGATGCGTTATCCCGTCTTCATGATGAAAACTATGGCTACCCACATACTGCAAACGATCCCACACAAGAAGACGATTCACCTACATCCTCACCTATTTCATCCATCCTTTCTTGCGAAGAACCTAGTATGGAACATGAAATTTCTCGATTCGAAGCCCTCACTGTTGTGCAAATTGGTGCTCATTCAGAATTCAGAAGCAGCTGTATCTTGGAGCAAGCACAACTAGGCTCAGATAATTACAGAAATAGCGAACCCCTAAACGATTGGGGAGACCATCAAAGTTATACCAGTGGTAGAAGTGAAGAGGAACCTGAACATGCATCAATGCATTGGGCATTCTGCAACATATCCTTCAGCCCTGACCATGAGGAATTGAAACCTTAGACTAGGATCTATGCCGGCTCCCACTGCAGCAGCCCGCAGGTTATCGAAACTGCACCTAATACTAACGATAGCCACCGCAATACAGATACCAATTCATCCTGCCCCCACCCCGATATCCATGCCATCAAGGTGCACATCAAACTGGCATCAGGATGTGGCTCTCCCGACACGAAAAGTTACGATCCTGAGTACTCTGAGCATCCCCAAAAGTGAGCCCCTCTATGGAGGACCTCTCGGGTACCAAAACGCGTTTCCAGCAGTGGAACCACTCTCTCTACCTCATGAGAAACGTGAGCTCTACAAGGTTTATGAGACACCTGATGAGGAGGAAGAGGTAACGGTATTATAAAGAGTGGTGGATGAAAGAGATATCATTCAAGGAGTGGATGATATGAAAAACATTTGCAGAGAACACATGATCAAAGGATATAGGAGGAACACTATCTACTAGCAAGCAAAGAATTCCCACCACACCTCGTGAAACGGAATGATGCAATATTACAATATATGTAATGTTCTCCTCTAGGCCACTACTAGAGGAGGAGAAGATTGCCTTTACATTCCGAAGCATCATGGAGTGAATGAAGAAAAGCTAAGAGAACTGATGATAGGGGAGATAC
This sequence comes from Tuber brumale, assembly GCA_014065205.1. Taxonomy (NCBI): domain Eukaryota; kingdom Fungi; phylum Ascomycota; class Pezizomycetes; order Pezizales; family Tuberaceae; genus Tuber; species Tuber brumale. The sequence goes on from JACCEG010000150.1 coordinate 85,830, forward strand.
ATAATAAAGGACACCATAGCAGTGATCAAAACCTCCGGTATGCAATGGAATACATCTACTGGCCGGAGATGCGCAAGGTCTTCAAAGACTATGTCCCGCAATGTGACATATGTCAACTGAATCGGAAAAGGACTACATTCCCTACCGGCAAGCCCCTTACACTCCCTTTTCCCCGTGAGATATTTTGAAGCTATACTACTGATTGCATGGGTCCTTTCACTAAGCGGAGAGGGCATGATTCAGTGTTGGTGCTAGTGGATAGAGCGGTTGGTTTCAGCTGGCTAAAACCAATATTAGTAAACGCTACTACGATTTCGACAATGGAATGACTCCCGCACTATATTTTCACCCATCAACGACTACCTACGTCGATTGTTAGTGATAGTGACCCCCGGTTCACATTCTGGTTTTGGGAACAAACATTGAGGACAATGGGAGTCGAACATATTATGCTTATGCCTAGCCACCACCAGACCAATTGACAAGCAGAATGAAAGATTTGAGAACTGAAACCAGTATTAAGGAATGTTGTTAATGCATACCAGACCAACTGACTTACCTCCCTCCCTGTAGTGACAGCTTACTCCAATGCAGGTCACTGCAATACTATTAAAATGTCAATATACAAAGCTGTTTATGGACCTGAATACCAACTACTTGATACCTATAAAGTAAATGCTACAACAGTACCCACATCCAATGATTACTACAATCGACACCATGAGATTAGAAATGCGGCATACCAAGCGTTACGGTTGGCTAGAGCAAGATCAAACAATGTGGTAGCTGAAAGGAGGAACTCATACAAACCTGTTGAGATTTGGGAAAGGATTATGGTTTTTGGAGACCAGTTTACGACCCAATCTGACAGATCGCGGAAATTACAACCACATTGGCGAGGCCCTTTTACAGTACTTGAATTCGATGAATATACACAGAACTACACTGTTAGCATGGATGCGAGGATATACTGGAGAAAGAATGTAGGATTCCACTATTTGGTAGTAAAACCTTACCACTCTAACAACGATTTCCGGTACCCAGCATGAGCATTTATGAAACCAGTACCCGTCTTTATCAATGAAGAACAGGAATGGGAAGTTCAATCAGTCCTCGATTACAGGAAACGATATGGTAAAGGACAGTTCTTGGTTAGTTGGAAGAGTTATCCAGCAAGCGAGAATAGTTGGGAACTGGTTGAAGAGTTGGAACATATGATGGATTTGGTTCAGATATGATGGACGGATAACATGCCTGGAGATGAGTTTCCTATAGTATTTTCTGGGTTTATTCCTATGTGTTATTCAGCTACTAAGGATGGCTTTGAGAGCTATTCAGATATACCTGGGGTTGATAAAGCTTTTTGGGATCCTTATTTAAATTCCGATTATGATAGCAAGGATTAGGGATTTTCTTGTTATATTTCAAAATAAAGGTTTTATTTTGTTTTTGGGGTGAAACCAGTACAGGTTACTGGTTTAGCCTTTTCAAGTATCAGTTGATACTGTTTGTGTTTTAAATTTGTTTCCGGAAATGAGGTGTGCTTCTAGCCTGATAGTATAGGGTTTGATGCTCTATATGTTTTATGTTTGGTTTCAAGTATTGGTTTCATACTCTATATGATTTATGTTTAGTTTCGAGTATCGGTTTGATACTCTATATGTTTTATGTTTAGTTTCAAGGCTACCATTTTAGAGTCTTATATGTCATGCGAATAAGGCTTCCAGTAGTCTAAGAAGTGTATTTAAGAACTGCTATTCTTCATGTTAGACGAGGTAGACTTTGGCATACAGAGTTTTCAATATACTTGGTTGAACAGTTACTCTCTTTAGTTCACTTCAAGAATCTTTAGTTTGAGACCAACCAAACATCTCGGAGACTTCAGTAGTTGCGATACAGTAAGAAGTCTATTCAACAACCTTAGCTAAAGCCTCCGAACTTTGATTCCCTAGTTACTACCCTGATACAGAACAAATCCCATTAACCCTACGATTACCATATCTCCGGAGAGTTGGTTACATGTGTGGCAAAAGCTGACTGATGTTGTTGACCATTCCTAGAAATTCCTTTAACTGTTTCTTAGTTTGCGGCATTGTCTATTTTTGATCATCACTATTTTTTCCAGTGCTGGTGAGAGTCCTTCGTCCTTGATCACATGGCCTAACACTTCTGTCCTGGTGGTGAAGAATGCTGATTTCTTCCTACTTGCACAAAAATGAGGTTCTTTTAGTTTGTCACAAATCATGGATATGTGTTTCAAATGTTTAGACTCTGTATTGGAAAAGATGAGTATATCGTCAATATATACTCACATGAAACATCCTCAGTAGTCAGTGAACAGATTGGACATTATGGGCATGAATGTTTCCCTATGTTAGGCGGACGCCAAACTCTAGTATATACTGAGGGACGTAGGCCCGAAATCTTGATTGGAGAATCTGTCGAGGAAGGCTCGTCTCGATAAAATAAGTAAGGTAAAGATTTAAAGCGTAAAACAATATTATATTGATAAGATCTCTTCTCCGTTGCTTGATGATGTCTGTAAAGCTCGGGAGGCACTTCGATATTTATATCCCGCGTCTGAGTGTTCGCGGACTACTTCTAACTACTATGCCTCCGAAGTACCACTCTGGTTTTAATACGCAAACGTCCAGAATCTTATAAGTGCGAACACCGTTTGACCCTGAAACTTATCACACCCTTTCGCGGACTCGGAATAGTATTCCTCCGTTGAGATGACTGCGCTATTTGTTATGCCAAACAGCCGCCTCCAACTTAGATGTCCGCATAGACTTTTATATGACTTTAGTCTTGTTGACTATCGTCCAGTCGTCTCCTCGGTCATGAAGTGATCAGGTTCATGCCGGATCACCTAGTGCCAATCGCAAGTCCGAGCCCGACGTGTCAGCGTCTTAAGGGTCTCCGACTTATCTAGGTCTTCCTTTCTGAGCGTGCTTCCCCTTGGTCCGCCGGCCTCCGTAGAGGGGTCCTATTACTAGGACCAACCAACCTACAGCTGATCTCAGAAGGGTATGGGTGGATTCGGTATACCCCTAATAGCTTCCGCTACTGGGATAACCTCTTGGAGTATTTCGCCGAAAACGTCCCGTCACTTTCGGCCCATAGTTAGGAAGCCTAACCTCGAAGCCTACTATCTCAATGCGCCTCCCACGGATTTCCTCCGTTCCACTTCCCAGATGTCGCCAAAGGTCCCCTCTCATATATCCTGCGAACAGCATGCGGTCGGACGGACGGCGGCGACGTATATGGTGTTATGAAGTGGGCTTCATTGATGTGACATTTTAGTTATGGGACGCAACTCTCGAAATCTCGCTAATGACGTGCGGGCCCCATAAGGGGGCCGGAGGGGGGTGTTGGCACTCCGGTAAATTGAGGGTCTGTGCGCAGTTACCCTACCGTGGGTCTGTGCACATGTCTCGGATTTCCATATGCCTAACACCCTAGCATTCCTGTCTTCTTGTAGCATTGCCTTGCTAACAAAATATCCAAATAGAGTTTTAAAGGCGTTCTTGCTCACATCTCCTGGTTTCACTCTTGTTTGAAAATAGGTATCAGTAAGATTGATTTTGCTTCCGTATCTTACCCTTCCTAGAGCGTTTAAGATCATCGTTTGGTTAAGAATGGTTTCAACATCCTTAATCGTTATCTCATTCCTGACCATGAGGTCCACCAATGGCCTCATGCATTTTTTATTCTTCTTTTCCTATGTAAACATTGGAGCTGCCGCTATAGCTGCTTGTCATACTATAATTCTTGCTTTTTCCTTTTCCCTGAGCCATATGCTCTTGTCTGTTGCCCATCATTCTGGTATTGAATAGGTCAGTCCTGAGCGCTGTTCTTTTCCTGGCTGAAGGTTTATCTTATGATTGATCTTCCTTAAAGGTAGTAGATTTTCCAGTATTTCCACGCGAAACACTTCCCAGTATTGGTTCATGACATCTTTAGTGCTAATCACTGCTACTCAGATCATGCCACTAGTAGGGATGCAAACAATTCTAATGTTCTACTTTGGAAACAGAGTAGCTAACTTGCCACATTCAATAGGGACTTGATGTTGTTTCAGGAAAAGCATTGGTATCAGAGTATCATATTTTGCTAGGTTACAGACCAACATCCTCGTTCTGGGCATGCTCAATCTTCCCGCTGATATGTTGACTGTATATTCTTTATGACCTTCAACCTGTGATCCTTTCATAGCTAGATGTATCCTCATCGGTGTCTTCAAATCCTAACTAGGAATTCTGTGTGTGTGGTCATGAAGATGGCTCTAAGCAGGTTGGCTCCTATCAATCCTGTATCAAACAGGACTCTGACTTCTTTGCTATTGATATGCATCGTTCCTTGGTGGGCATTATGTGGTTTGACATTTGCTAGTCTAGCAGCCATCGTGAGCATGTCTTCTTCTTCCTCTATTTCCATGCCATTGATAAATACCTGTTCTGCTATATTTTTCTATTCTACTCTGGTGGAGGTGACTTCTTTCTTCACCTTTGCTTCGCCTTTGCGTTTGTCTTTGTCGTCTCTGCTGGGACAGTCTTTTGCTAGATACTCTTTGCCTCTGCAAGTATAACAAAGACCATTTTCTTTTCATTCCTTAGGCTTTCTGTGAGACTTATTGTTCGCCTTTCGGTTTTTCTTCTATTTTTCTAGCTTGGAAATGAACTCTTTCCCTAGTTTCTCAAACTTCTGCTCCTCATAAGCACTAGTGCTTTTCAAGATAGCATCTATGCTTCCTGCATTTTCTATGACCTCTGTGATAGTGTCTGTTACAGCATGCTGTCATTCTACTTCCTGTCGTAGCCTAGGATGCATGCTCTTGAAAAACTGTTAAATGAAAGCATGATCACTTCTGGTATTTGCCGGTAGGCATGATCGGAATGTCAGTAAATCAGTGGCTATGGTGGATATTCTTTGTATCTGGCCGTTATGTATTTGCTTGATTTGATGGAACTTGCAATAGGTATCGTCTTTGTTTTTCGAATATTGGAATCTTTCTTGTAGAATACCAACAAGATCTTTTCCACTCATATCTTCACCGAATTCCTCACCTACTTGTAAGGCTGCTTCTTGAGCTCATCTACCACAATAGAAGATCCAATAGTTTCCTCCTCCTGCCTTCCTAGTTCGTAGTCCATGGAGACACAGATATAACTGGACTGAGTTATACCATCTATCGAACTCTTCTGGTTTGAGGTTGTCTCCTTTGCCTGTGAACTTATTAGGTGAAAGTACCTTGATATGGAGCTTGGCCATAACAACTAAATTAGGCCTTGTGGTCTGTAGTCTTGGAACCCGTGGTCCTGGGGCTTCTGGTCATGCTGGACCTGCTTCTGAAGCCATGTTGCCTAATCCTTCATTGCTATTGGAGCTTACTGAATCATTGCTTGGTAGTGCTAGAGGTACTCGTGTACCTGTAGGCTTTCTTGGAGATTCTCAGTACTCTCCACAGGTAGTGGTTGGTAGTTCTGGTTGTTGTTGTGATGACTCTCCTACTGATTGTTTAGCAGTGTCTCTGGCTACCTGCCTAGTAGCTGCATCGCTTGCCCCTTACTCATTTACTGGAGTCTTAGTGAACTGTCTTTTTGAATTCCAAATGTGTTTTTTGGAACCTTCCTCAGGGGCTTTCCCCTTGCTTGGTCCTGAAATGGCTTCTATCTTGATAACTTGTGGCAGTTAAAAAAATATAACTGCCTCACAGGAGATGCAGTAAATGTAGTATTAATGGGCGTGGTTCTTTACCGAAAGTGGTAACTTAGCAAATGAAAGTCTGGAGGCTTTAACCGAGGTTGTTGAATAGACCTCTTACTGTCTTGCTACTACTGAAGTCTCTGAGATGTTTGGTGGATCTCGAACTAAAGATTCTCAAAGCGAACTGAAGAAACAAATTGCGTAACCAAGGATATTGAAAACTCTTTCTGTCGAAGTCTGCCTCTTCTAATGTGAAGAATAGCAGTTCTTAAATACTCATCTTAGACTACCGAGAGCCTTATTCTCACAACATGTAAGACTCCAAAATGGTAGCCTTGAAACCAAACATAAAACATATAGAGTATCAAACCGTTACTCGAAACCAAACATAAAATATATAGAGTATCAAACCGATACTTGAATACAAACATAAAATATATAGAGTATCAAACTGATACTCCAAATCAAACATAAAATATATAGAGTATCAAATCCTATATCATCAGGCTAAAGGCACCCCTCACTTCCTGAAACAAATTTAAAACACAAATGGTATCAACTGATACCAGAAAATCCTAAACCACTAACCATTACTGGTTACTGCCAGGTTACCAACTGATATTCTAGTTCCTGGCGCGCTCAATTTTCCTGCTGATATGTTGACTGTATATTCTTTATGACCTTTAGACTGTGATCCTTTCATAGATAGATGTATCCTGATCGGTGTCTTCAATTCCTGGCAAGGAATTCCATGCATAGTCACAAAGGTGGTGCTAAGCAGATTGGCTCCTATCGATCCAGTATCAAACCGGACTCTGGCTTTTTTGCCCTTGATATGCATTGTCCCTTCAAGGACGTCCTGAGGTTTAATATTTGTTGGTCTAGCAGCTATTGTGAGAATGTCTTCCTCTTCTTTCTCTATTTCTATGTCATTGATAAACACATCTTCTGCTAGATTTTCCTGTTTCACTCTGTTGGAACTGACTTCCTTCTTCACCTATCCTTTGCCCTTGCTTTTATCTTTGTTATCTTTGCTGGGACAGTCTCTTGTTAGATGCCCTTTACCTTAACAGGTATAGCAAAGACCTTTTTCTTTTCGCTCCTTAGACTTGCTATATACCTTGTTGTTCACATTTAGATTGTTCTTCTGTCCTTCTTGTTTGAAAGTGAATTCTTTTACTGGTGTATTGAATCTTTCCTTCCTGTAAGCACCTGTGCTTCCTAGGATAGTATCTATACTTTCTCTATTTTCTATGACTTCCATGACAGTATCTGTTGTAGCATACTGTAATTCCACTTCCTGTTGTAACCTAGGATGCATGCTCTTGAAAAACTGTTGAATGCCGGCATAATCACTTATGGTATTTGCAGGTAGGCATGATTGCAATATCAGCAGATTGGTTGCTACGACCGATATCCTTTGTCTCTTATCGTATTATACCTGCGTGATATCATGGAATTTGTGATAGGTATCATCCTTCTCTTTCCAAGATTGGAATCTTTGTTGTAGAAACTCAACAAGATTTTCCCTGGTCATATCTCCTCCAAAATGCTCAGCTGCTTGGAACACTGCTTCCTGAACTCGTCCTTCCATATAGAGGATCCAATAGTTTCCTCCTCCGGCCTCACTAGTTTGTAGCCCATTTAGATGGAGATATAACTGTCCTGAATTATACTATCTATTGAATGCTTCTGGTTTGAGGTCGTCTCCTTCACCGGTAAACTTATTAGGTGAAGGTACCTTGATACTGAGTTTGGCCATAACAACTGGGTTAGGCCTTGGAGTCTGTAGTCTTGAAACTCCTGGTTCTGTGGCCTCTCGTTACGCTGAACCTACTTCAAAATACATACTGTTTGAGCCTTCATCACTATCATAGCTATCTGGTTCATCACCTGACAGTGCTGGATGTACTCATGTACCTGTAGGCATTTTTGTAGATTCTGGATACCCTCCGGAGGTAGTAGTTGGCCAATCTGGTGGTTGTTGTGATGATTCTCATGTTGATTGTTCAGCAGCGTCCCTGGCTAACTCACTCCCTGTCGGTTGCTTTACTTGATGCTCGCTCCTTTGCTGAAGTATTCATGAACCGACCCTTGGAATCTCTAGTACATTTTTTGGAACCTTCTTCAGGAGCCTTGCCCTTTTCTGGTCCTGGAACACCTTCTATCATGATAACTGGCTGAAGTTAAAAAAATATAACTGCCACTCTGGAGATCTGGTAAACGTAGGATTTAATGGACTTTGTTCTTTACTAAAGATGGTAACTAACGAATCAAAGTCCGCAGGCTTTAACCGAGATTGTTGAATAGACTTCTTACTGTATCGCTACTACTGAAGTCCCTTGAGACGTTTGGTGGATCTTAAACTAAAGATTCTCGAAGCAAGGTACAGAGAGTAACTGTTCAACCAAGTATATTGAAAACTCTGTCTGTCGAAGTCTGCCTTTTCTAACGCAAAGAATAGCAGTTCTTAAATACTCTAATTAGGCTACCCTGAGCCTTGTGTCGCAAAACATATAAGGCTCCAAAAGTGGTAGCCTTGAAACCAAACATAAAACATATAGAGTATCAAACCGATACTTGAAACCATATATAAAATATATAGAGTATCAAACTGATACTCGAAACAAACATAACACATATAGAGTATCAAACTGACACTCAAAACCAAACATAAAACATATAGAGTATCAAGCCCTATACATACAAGCTAACAAGACACCTCATTTCCTGATACAAATTCAAAACACAAACAGTATCAACTGATACCTGAAAATCCTAGAGGGAGTAACCAGTACCGGTTACACCCAGGATCTCATACAGGTTTCCTTTTTATAACATACATGTAGCAATTTCGCTTAATTGACAAATTGTAGAAGGAATTCCAAGACAGTAGTGAAAGTAACATTTTTCTACTACTGTTCACTCTTATTCTGGATTCAGCTTTTGTCATTGTTGGTTCTGCTGACTACAGTTTTTCCACCCCTGTCGCTGACGCATAATCATACTTGATGCCACTTCCACCATGGCTTCCACAATGGTTAAGCTTGGTGCCACTCAGGCAGCAGCCATCTCAATGGGTAGTTGCTTTTGAACTTGTATGGGTATGGGAATTGAATGATTGACTGGAGGCATGATCAAAGCAATATCGAGGTTTTTCACCGGCTGCACGCACTCCGCGGGAGAAATTGTCACACCAAGTGCAGATGGGAAAAGAAAATGATGTTTTGCAAGTTTAGCTAAACGCACTTCAATTTCTTGGCAAGCATGATTATTCTCCACCATAGCGACCGATGAAAATCTTTGGAAATGGTGGCGGGTGTGTTCCGGGAACCACGTCCTAAAAATGCCCTTTCACGTTTCCTCTCACTGTCCCATATCCTCCAGGTCTGATCTTGGGAGAAATAGGTCACAGTCTCAGCCTCTGATAACGAATTTCTGTTGTTAGATCAGTTTAATCAAGTTAATAAGACTAACAGTTGTCTTAATAAGTAGCAAGAAAACTTAGACCTGCAATATGGTCCTCCATTTACACCAACCGGTTCCATCCTCTATCAAGTTGATCCTATTCGAGCCCAAAGCACAATCCTAGCTCCTCAAGGTTCTATTTACCGCCCTGACCCACCGCAGGAAAATCCTGAATCTGACTCTTCAGGTTGTCCCAGTATCAGTGCTTCAGGCTCTGTCTCAATTGCAGGTACGAGTCTGAGTTCAAGTCTGAGTCCAGCTCTAACCTTAGCGAGTGGTACTGCAACAGGAGGTATGCGAAATCGTGTGTTTCCATGGTCAGATGAGGAGAAAGCACAGCTTGTCCGCTTATGTATTGCCAATTTTGGTGATTTCAAACGCGGTAAGGAGAGGTTCTGGTCTAAGATCAGCTGTCTTTATCAGAACTTGCATCCAGAGGGTGTAGCACCAAATGTTAAGGGATATATGCAGCGCTATTTAGTGCAGTGTAGAAAGGAACAAGAAGAGGCATTGGGTAAGGGTGGGATAGTGGAGTCTGCAACAGAGTGGCAGCAATCGATAGATCATTGGCTTGAGCTAGTGAGGGATTATGAGAATCAGTCAAATGAAGAGAAAAGGAAGACTACGGAAGAACATGAGGTTAGGAAGAAAGAGTTATTCACCCTTCGGGAGAATATGACTCAATCGTTAATGAGAAAGAAGGGATTATCGTAGAGTGAAGGTACTACAGTTAAGGCAGGAGAAAGTTCAAATGGTCAATCAGAAATTTCCTTCGATGAAAGCAATATTACACCTACCTTTGGTGACAGCTTTCCAAACAAGAAGCATCGGTCCCGAGTTGGAAGTACTGGAGTAGAGCAGGATAGTGATCGGGTATTCACTTCCCAACGACGAACAACTGATCGGATTTTGAACTCTCTAAAGGAGAGTGATCAGGAGATGTTAAAGCAGATGTGAGAGATGGAGTGAGAAAAGATTGACTACTGGAAGGAGATTTTCTAAGGATCGGAAAGAGGAGAAAATCAAGTACTGGAGGAGCGTATTAGTCTGTTGGAAAAGCAGGATATGGAAACAAAAGAGACCTTAACTCATATTGTTTCTATCCTACAAGGTCTTGACCGTCAACTACACTAAAAAATTGATATATATACATGTTCAGTGTATCTTGTTCATTGTCTCCTATGTGAAAATATTCATAAATGCTTGGTGGAGAACATTCAAATGAAAACCCTGTCTTCAAACCATAGTAACAAGTATGACAATTTGTTAACAAAGCAGAGGTAAAGTAGTAAGCCCCTGTAGGTGAAAGTCCAATCTTCATATTTTTCCGCAAATTATTAAATTCAAAGTACTGAGTAATCTTTCTAAAGCCCCATTCTACTGACATCCGCTGCTTTGCCATATAGGTATTGAAAACTGATTCCTCCAAAGTCAACTCTTCATCTTTCTGTGCACGGTATGCACCAATTACTCCCTCTTCTAAGTAAAATGGTTTATCTCCGTACACATAAAGTTAGTCCCCCTCCTGATCTTTTGCATATGCTGTTATTTTTTCCTGCAAACCCTCTTTAAACATTTCCCAATTGCCAGCTCGTCCTTCAAATGGACCAAACAGTGAAGCTATCAGCCCATCTGGAACCACAATAGCAAGAAACTGCATCGTGTGGTCATGCTTGTGACCTGAGTAGAGCAGTTACTGGTTGGTAGTTTCCAGACGAGGACGACCAATTGGCTGATGTGTACCATCAATAAATCCCCAGACAAGACCAGAAGGCTCACCCCGCTCATAGCTATTTAAGCAGTAGGATTGCAGCCTAGCTGGATTCAAAAGAGCATGATCCCACTCTAACTTTGCCCGAAACCCCTTATAGAGATGGGTGCATACTCCATTGAATATTCGGCTCAACCACCTCCGCTCTCGGCCAAACTCAGCAACACAATCCTTTAATCAGTGTGGCCATGCAAGGCGGAAACAGACAACTGCAAGTGACGTAGTAGGTTGTGCATGATACCGACCCTCGAAGTGCTCTGGTATCTCAAGAAGAACAGCGAGTTCACAGATTTGCTTTTTGGAAAATCGCAAGAATTCCAGGGACCAATTCTCACTCTTGTTCTGCAAAGACCATACCTGAGAGGTATAGTCAAGTGGGGGTTTATAGCGTTGGTCATGAATGATCGCGGTTAGTCCGGAAAGTATGGTTGTCAGATACCGCTGCCCCCTCTGCTGTCGAAAGAGGAGCATAGGAGCCATCATGTCTGAATCAGATATCAACAGGGCTGCTGTGGGAGAATTTTTTGGATCAAGATTCATAGTTTAAAAGCGATAATCCCTGTAACTGGAACAGGATATAGGGAGGGATGAGGGTAGGATATCAGGTTGGATGCGGGGGATAGGTAGTTGTGGTATCGTGGGGTGGATTGTTGGTGGTTGTCGGGTATTTGAGTGGGATTTCGGTTATGATATTAAAATCTTCCAATCAGAGCTTCTGTTTACCCTTGGAGTGCAAGGTGAAGTGCGTGCAGGCCCCCGCACTTCCTGTCTGCACTCCAGTAACCCTAACCCACCTTGTTGCTGTGGTAACTGGAGTGCGTTCAACCGTGCAAAACCTCGATATTAGAAATATATCACACCAGACACACCCGGACCATCCCTCCGATTCATTAGTGTCAAATTGTTTTCCTACTCCTACCTGGGCGGGATAAACAAACAAATCCTGTAACAAAACACCCTCCTGTGAAAGAAACAAGTATTCCTGTTCTGTCCGCTATAATTGTAACAAGGACATAGGGGCGCATGGTTTAGGGGTATGATATCTCATTCGCAAGTCTTGAGTGACTGAATATTGAGATGGTCCTGGGTTCGATTCCCTAGTACTTCCAATTTGATTTTTTCGTCCTGCTTCGTTGGAGGCGGGAATTTTATGCTAGGCTAGGTGCTTGGTGGGTGGGCGCGTAAGGCCCTATAGGATAGGTATTTGGGGGGGGGGTACGGGTTTTGAAACAAGCATTGAGCCAAGTATGAACTGGTGAACCTCTCGCTTATCGTAGGATTGTCAGACAATTGACTGAATCGCTGTGCACTCCTTCTTCGAAGATTCCTCAACCGGTGTTTTTTTGCGTAGAGTATGGTATCTGAGAATAGTGAGTTGGTCGGTGGTGAGGTCCGTCACGAAGCCACAAGGAGAGGGCGTAGGAGTAAGCCATAAGAGGAAGCTAGAGGGTAGGCAGATCGAATGTGTGATATTTAGGGGAATCATCATAGATTAAGAATTAAGGATGATTAAAGATAGATAATAATATTATGATAAAATAGAAAAAATAGGAAAAAAGACCCCCTCCTAGAATCCCGTGACAACCAGTGAACGCCCTTATGCAGTTTCCCTCCACCCCTGGATACGATATCATGATCAATCGACTTACCGGCCGACGGGCCCACTAATTTTGTTTCTTTGCCTGAGACCTTAGTTCCATATCACCCTCCGCCAGTGAGCCTGCGGCCTTGACCATCTGCACAACGTTGATCCACTGCTTAGCAGCACAAATGGGGAAGGTGATGGCCGCAACAATCCATGGCCAACTCCAGGAATTTCCGACGATGGAGAACTGCGGGAAGGAGAGAAGGTACATGCTGAGAAAGAACAACTCGTTCGCAGCACAGAAGGTGAAGAGTATTTTCTAGAAACCGGTCCCATCCCACACTATCAGCAACCCCCTCTAATCATCAAGTCACAGCTCGGGGGTGGTGGGGAGGAAAAACAGAACAAACATTATTAGAATAATACAGGTTCAAAACCCTACTCATTTTCTTCTCAACTTTTTTGTGCGACCCGGCGCCCCGCTCTAACGAGGCATACATGTGCATGTAATGGCTCGCCAGGTCCAGGGATATCAACCCCTGGAATAGAATCGCCCATTTGGTGTACGCGCTACTAAGGAAGCAGAGGAGGCATGCGGTGGTGCACCTATCCGTTACCATGTCGAGTACCGCTCCGAACTTTGTGCTCTGGTTGAACCGCCGGGCGGCCCAACCGTCGAGCGCGTCGAGGAGGCAGGAGAGCGTGTACAGTAGTGTGCAGTAGTGCGGGTGGTAGGACATGAAGTATAAGGAACAGCCGGCGAGGACGATGCGTGAGTAGCCGATCAGGTTGGGGATGAAGAGGAAGATGTTTTCGTTGGTGGTGGCGGAGTGCGACATGGCTTGATCGCTGCCGTTGGTTTTCGGCACTGTTGATGTTATCGTCGTGTATGTGAAAAGCAGGAGGAGGGGGAGCGGAAGGAGGAGGAGGAGAGGGGGGACGAAATGATGGAGAGGAAGGCTGGGGTTGTTGTTCGCTGACTCCTTAACAACACGTAAAAAATTTCCCTCAAGGCTCCCTGGTTCTCTTTGCGACGGGGGATTGCTTGGGCGGAGGCCGTGAATGGTTGAATTGTATTGACCCCCTCCCTTACTGGTTGAAAATTTCCCCGAGCACGGTTATTGTCAGGCTCTCACTGCTTCCTTCCGTCGACAACGTGTTTGGCGAGTGTGATTGGAGCCTTGAGCTTAGATTTCGGCGTTGGATGGCTCCGTTGAGCCTCATGACGTCTGGGGCTTGGTGGTGGGAGAAAGTGAGGGGGTAGACTAAGTTACCGGTACTCGAATACATGAGCTTTGTGGTATTTGAGAAAGTGCCGGGGCCGTCAGGCAGAGTGGGTAGAGAATCATGGGCCTCAATGAATCCCTGAAACAACCCGTGAGGCAAGGTGCTGTCCTTTTAAGGGGGCTTCGGGGCATATTCACGAGTGATCTGCAGTGACTGCGATACGTACAGTACTGTGTTTGTACATTTGAAGAGTAGGGTATCGGACTCACAAAATACGGTGCACACCTTGGAAATGTCTACATATCTTAGGCGCCGGGAAAGAGGAGGGGGCCGAAACTCGATATCTCTGGAAGTGGGCCAATACATAGTTTAACAGGAGAGAATTTAAAAATCTAGAAACTCCCGCTCGCAAATCGGCCGCAAGCCCAGCTGCTCATACATGACACTGCAACCTACGAATTACGATTCTGCACTACCGAGGAATGACTTTTGAACGTACCGGTATCCATAATGCTCTTTAGCGCAGTGGCATTCCCGACGAGATCCTTTGCCGGGATAGCACCCGTGAGGTCCAACGGCTGGCGCTTGAGCTCCTCATGCGTCTCATAAGTATTCTGCTGTCCTTCGTGCATCTAGTGCTGCTCTTTGTGCGGGTGCGCAACCGGATAAATGTCCCCGTACGCATCTTCCTGCTCACACCCAGTACGCCGCTCCTCTCGATCGTCGGCCCTCTCGCCGAGGGCGCCTTGTGGTGTCTTGACTGGAATACCTGGTGGGAAGGAGGTATTCTCTGGGCGGACCGTGCGTTCCGCATCTTCGAGCTCGGTGTTGAAGAGACCACCGAGAAATGGGAGTTTTCCGAGAAGATCCCCACCGATCTGTGCCTCTCTCTTGCCGAGATTGGAAGTGTCGCGGCCGCCAAGACCACCAGCTAGGGACCCGATGATGGGAAGCTTGTTGGCGAGGCCTAAGCCGGGTACTAGTGGGGTTCTCCTCTGGTTCTGGCTTTGAATGTTCGATTCGTCGCGGGCACCCAGGCCTCCGAGATTACCGGCGAGTGGAAGACCACTGAGTGCCCCGGTCGCGGTTCCAATGCCCTGCGTCGCAGCAGCCATACCGAGTTTCGTGCCATCATCGCCGGTGATGGGTTGTTTTACATTCTTTTTAGGCGCTTTGGTGGCCACAGCGACGGAGAGGTCGTGCGCAGTCGATGGAGCGGCCGTCGCGGCAGCCGCAGTCGGGGCGGGGATGGATGGAGCAAGCGTGTATGATGGGTATTTGTTGTGAAGGTCGAACTGCTGGTTCCCTTCCTGGGGAAAC
Organism: Tuber brumale; assembly: GCA_014065205.1. Classification (NCBI taxonomy): domain Eukaryota; kingdom Fungi; phylum Ascomycota; class Pezizomycetes; order Pezizales; family Tuberaceae; genus Tuber; species Tuber brumale. The sequence continues at coordinate 100,910 of JACCEG010000150.1, forward strand.
AATACAGCAGCCGCCAATAGTGTAAAAAGCAAGAGGAGAAGAATGGGAGTTTTGGAAAGCATGCTTGCTTGATGGCAGGGACTTTCGCAAAAAAGAATGTATGTAGTTGGAATATTGTAAGGGCAATTCGTAGGGACGGGGTTAGTGAGAGCATAGATGGAGGACCCTGATGAGTATCTATTTGTCGCTGGAGAGGAAAATGACTGAGGAGGAGTGTGAGAGGGGTATATAGTGACTCCATTCCAGATGGTGTATTGGGGTTCGGGAGGTAAACAGAGGAAGTGGCAGATAGGAACGCAGGAGGGGGGATTGACAGAACTGCTGACCGGTGGAGAGGAGAGACTACCGAAGTATCCTTGCTCCTAATATTTCGGATGGATACAGTCTGTGGTGGATTTCGTTCTCGCGGAGGAGTAAACGGGAGTCTGGGCTTCGTGGTTATGCAAGGGGTTTTTCGATCAGGAACGGGACTGGGCCTGCGAGAGAGGGGGGGTATTTTCTCCTGCAATTCTCTTCGCTGGAATCCATGATTGGGCTTGCAGATTGGTACCAGTTTAAAACCCAAGCATAAGTTGCCGCTACCATACCAGAGAGGCGATCTAGTCAAGTATTTTAAACTAGCAATGATCATGTTGTCATGTTTGAGGGTCCGAACAGGAGTGCAACAACGCTCTTGTGGTTATTCTTGGCGAATGCCCAATCCCCCAGTTGCAGCCCATCTGTTGCCGCAAAATTATCATAGTTTTCTCTTGTCAACCCACCGGATTGTCCCTTTGAACCCCTTCGAAATGTACCCCTCTCCACCCTCTCCTAGCACGGCGTTTTCTCCAAATCTATTCCGCACTTCTCTACCTTGGGTATAACTGCCTGGTTTAGGCATTGGTTTAACTGTCGCCGAAACTGGGAAAAACGAAGCCCGGATTCTGTGGTGCCCCGACCTATGTTTGAGAAAGTTAGGAATCGTGCCTGGAGTTGGCTGTTAGTCGGCGACTTAGGTGATGATTTCTCGAGATAGGTGGGGCTAGGTACCGAGACTTGAAGTCGGTGCGGCACTCAATATTTGTTAGGGTGGGTGGGGTTAGACACGGGTCCTGATGTACTGTAGTTCTGTAGAGAGGTGAGCTCAAGATTTAATACGGGAGTCCTCATACAAACCACCATCCCTTGTCGGCTGCTACTCAATTTTGTCCAGGTCCCGCAACCCTATTGGGCGACTTTGATAGTGACCTTGGGTTAGCCTGAGACTTCCGCTAAAGGGATCATGGCCGGGGCCTTTGCTGTGACCTAACAACTGGAAAATGCATGCTGGAGTTCCAAGTTTGAGCTTCGCCAGATCTTTGGATAATAATATAGAAGAAATGATCTGAAAGTCTGCTCTTCTGCATTTGGTGATTCCCGAGAGTGAGAGCCTCAAACTCGTTCTCTTATGCTAAATCACCGATAGCAATCTTTCACTTCCTCTTATCCCCCAACCACTATCGCGTGGGGGGGGGGCGGTGGTGCGGCTCCGGGGTCTGGTTTGGGGATCCGGTGCCCCGCTGCGGCGGAAAGGAAGCGATACAGGCCTTGTCGAGTGACAAAAGTCCAAGTATCAAGGAGCTGGGCTCGAATTTTGCAGTTGGTTTTTGAGTTGACCAGAGGGAAAACATGGGTACCTCCAGATTTTGCTCAGATATTGGGAGACCCCTCTTGGAAGCCTTATCCTAAAACGCCCCCTATGAGTTGTGTTTTGCCTACAACTTCCTCGGGGGACCGAATCCGTGATCTTTATTTTCCCCTATAGATATTCGGATGAATTCTTCCTGTGATGGTAGCCCATATTAGAGCTTCGGCCTCTTGTTCGAGGTGAAGGTGGGAACGCGAACCACCGAGTGCAAGCTGCCGCGAGCACCCCCCCAGCATCACTCCCCCAGAGAGCCACCCCTCCCCCACGACACTGGACCACGCTAATTCATGGAGCAATGCCCGAGAGCATACCCAACCCCAATTGTCGCCTTTATCTTAGCATCTACTCGCAGGTTATCGTCAAGCAAACGTTCAAGTCTGTAATTTCAAGAACCGGTCTAACCGTGCATCAGTCAAACCTGACTCAAACTAGTTCTTGACCACAATCGGACGTTGCGAGAGGGAGATAGGTATTATCAGACTCTTAGACCCACTAGTACCTGACCCACCCACTAGTGTTGACGCAACGTGGGAACTACTTTCCGGGCCCCGGGAGCAGGAGAGTTTCGCCGATAAATCTAATACCTCTGAGAAACTCTGTGTCCTGTACGAGTAGCGTTGGGAGGTGTGTTAAGCGGGAAGTGAAAGTTGTTCTTCCAAGGAATTAGATGGTTGGTTGTTTGGATCGGCAAGAGATGTCGGGGGAAGTCTTTCCGTACTCAGCGAGGACGTTGGTGGAAAACCTAGCTGGTTTCTCTAGTTTCACGCTGGCCTCCTAAGAATTGGAGGCGTATTTCGGGCCTAGAGCTTGGGGGCAAGGTTCCGACATACCCGACAATGCAATAATTTCGGGTTGTAGTAGTCCTCACTTGCGGTAGGTTATGTCCACCTCGCAGACGCGTGGTACGGGCTTGGTGGTGGAAGGGGTGAAGGTTAAAATCTAGCCTAAGGGGAAACAATTCTTCCCTACTGTATTCTACTAAACAAGATAGGAACAGTGGAGTGCAATAGGACCACAACAAGAGTGTAAGGTGGTATTGTAGTTATTGTTTCAGGGGGGAGTTTCGTAGGTGTTGGTCGCGCTTACCCGTAGGGAGATGAGGGGTACTGTGGTGTTCTCGAGTGCGGGGTTGTGGTTTTTGTTTGGTGTCGGGATAGTGCAACACTGGACAACCAAACAACAATCACGAGTGAGAATCTGTGAAGCCAAAGATATCGCGGTCCCACGGAGGCGAACAACAGGGAGTGAACGAAACAAAAGCCACCATAATCTCTCCCTCCATCCATCCTCCAGAGAGACATCTTTTTGATTCTCAGGTTCTTTAGAGACACAATACACATTTATATATTTAGGCCCTGTTTGGCCGGCCAGAAAAACTCCGTATTTCGCGCTTATTCTCGGTTTTTTATCTGTATTAAACTAAAAATTTCATGGGGTGTTTGATAGGTAAAGCACCTAAGCAAAAGTCTTGGTGAAAATGGCGGATAAGCGAAGTCAACACAACCATGCAACAAAGAACACCCATTCAATTTTCATCACAGCAGCAACCATGGCACCAAAGACATCACGCAAAGAGGTTAACCAAGTTGAGAAAGGAATGATTATTGCCTTTTTTGAGATTTTTCAAAAAATTTCTACTGTCAGCCAGATAGTTGACCGCCCTTGGTCAACAGTCAGAAACTTCCTTGCTAGGTCACTAAAGCGGCGTTCAATTGACAACCTTCCCTGCTCTGGCCGGCCACCCCAGCTCTCCCAGAGAGCTAAGCGATCATTAGTGCAAGGAGCAAGGGTCCACAGAGACTGGGATAGGGAAAGGTTGCAGCAGATTTTAGCTCCAAATATTTCACTCTCTACAGTGGACCGGGCCTTAAGAGAAAGTGGTATTAAGAAGTGGCTAGCTAAGAAGAGAGGGAAGCTCACACCAGAGCATGCTCAAAAAAGGCTAGCATGGGCTAAGGCACACCGGAATTGGACCTCTGAAGACTTTGAAGGGGTTATCTGGAGTGATGAATACTCTGTGGAAAGAAGTCGCAATCCTAAGCTGAAATGGGTCTTCAGATCAGCTTCTGAAAAGTGGCATCCTGACTGTGTTAGAGGGGTGCGAAAGGGAAGGGGTATTTCTTTGATGGTCTGGGGATGTTTCTGGAGCAAAAACTGGGGAACCTTTGTGCCTTTGGTTGTGAAATCCATTGACCAGTGGGTCCACCTCCGGTTGCTAGAAATTTGTCTTATCCTGGTCCTGACACATGTTCGCGACACCCTTGGTGATCCCATCTTTCAGCAAGACAACTCTACTGTCCATACCGCTCAGACAGTCCTAGATTAGTTTGATGAAAATGGCATTGAACTGGCTGAACATCTTCCTTGTTCACCTGACCTTAACCCTATTGAGCATGTGTGGGTTGAACTGAAGAACAGACTTCAGATTCAGTATCCAGATATTGCTTCAATACCTGGTGGCCCTCAGAAGGTCAAGCAGAAGCTAGTTGAGGCATTACCTATAGTATGGGATACAATACACTCTGGTTTTTTTGAGTCTTTATGGAGGTCAATGCCTGACCGGGTTCAGGCTATTATTGCAGCCAAGGGATGGTACACAAGATACTAGCAATTGTTTTTTTAATTTTTGATTTCATTTATATGTAAAGGGTGGTCCTAGAATTCACTCTCTTTAATTTCTTATCATTTCAAGCTTTGCTGGTTGAGTTATTGCAATTTCTTTACTCTATGGTTGCCGTTGCTACAATTGTTGAAATAAGCGATCACCAAGACTTTTGACTAGGTGCTTTACAAAAATACCAAGGTATTTTTATTCTCTGTATGATATTTTTTCATACTGTATTTCCTGTAAGCCTATTCATATAGAGCTAACGTAAGCTTTTTCATAAAAACTCACACCTATATAAAAATTAAGTTATAGTGCAGCAGGAATTATATTATTTCTGTTTTTTTTCATCAATGCATGTAATAACATAATGTGCACTTGAGTATACTCAGTTAACTCTATGTTACTATATTATCTTGATGGAAAACTATTTTTTTCTTAGTACAACTTATGCCCACAATAGCTTACTATCGATTATACCTAAAATGAAAGTCACATATTCAGGTAGAGAAAACGTTGGGTGTGCTAAATACCAGTATTTTCACAAAAACTCAGTTTTTTTTATTCTGTGTCGTGCCAAACAGGGCCGTAACTATCCGCCGCCGACTCGTTACTCGTCTGATTTTGGAAATGCGGAAGTAAAAATAAAAATAGAAATCTGTCACTACTAAACATGGCGGATACAAATATTCGGCTCAGTCTAAACCCCCCGGTCCGTGTCGGGGAAGTAACGTATGAAAGTGAGGGCTCCAGCGATGGACATTTTTCAATATGTTCTTCTGTTCTCGTCTTTACGGCAGAGGGCCTCCTGGGGAGTGAATCGGACGCCAGTCCATCGTTCCAAGGTATCGATATCTGCGTCGATGTGCATGCTCTCGTGACACATTTTAATAACACACCCCCAAGTCTTACATGTGTTCTGACCCACGGATGGAATGGCTCGTCAGTGCCCGAGTCAGCCGACTTTGTCCACGAGACGTAGCCTTCCATCTTGGTGCCAAGGAACTCTGTCTTGCGGGTGGGACGGTCAGGCATGACCATGGCCTCGTAGCCGTAGACTCGCGTGAGGTCTTTGAAATTCTGCAATAGGGCGTCGGCAATGCCGCGCTTGCGGTGCGCGGGGTCGATGGTGACACCGAGAGCACACATGGCGTTCGGCTGCTTGCCAACCAGGTCCTTCCGTCCTGCGTAGGTCTCCGCTTCTGGGAGGTCTGTGGTGGGGTTGTTGCTAAAGTGTAGGGACATCCCGCTGCGCCAGGCCCAGTTCCACCCCCCGTCGGGTAGTGTCTCGCTCACCGTTTTCCACTCATTTCCTCCATACCCCTGCGGCCCGTGTTCCTCCAACTCGGACCAGTAGAAGGGTACGGTGTGGGCGTACGTAACCAGGCTTCCCTTGCGAGTGACGACGAATTGGTACTTGGAGAAGTACGGGACGCGGTATAAGAGGTCGTAGTGGGTGAGGGGCTCTGAGATAAAGGCTGGCCAGCATCGCTCGCGTGGGTGGCCGCCTTGGGACATAATTTTTACCAGTTCTGTGACTGTGTCACTGGAATGGAGTTCATACCCCGCAGACATGGGAAGGGGGGATTGAAAACTTGAGTTTCTGCGAGGAACATTCCTCTTGCAGAGTGAATGACTCGATGGGGGAAAAAGTGATTTTGTCCCGTGGGCTCGGGAGTGGGTGAAAAAACAGGAAGGATGGTCTGGGTTGGCGGGTGGGGGAGGGTGAAGTATTTGTCGCCAGATCGGAGAGGCAGGCCGGGATAGCACGGGATTGGTAGGGCGAATATGATGTTAGGGCCGGGCAGGTGCGATTTTCCTTATCATGGCAGAAAATTATATACGACGGGTGAAGTCCTGGATGTAACAGCTTACTCCACAACGAGGATATTCAGCTGTGATGTCCCGTCGAGTTGAATCGTTGTCACAAAGCTGGACATTAGAGTGTGCCGTTCAAACTGGAATGGGGGCGCATGTTGGAATCGGCATTTAATCTCCATCAGCAGGTGGGTGCTTGCAGGTGATTTCCCGAAATTTGTCCCCAAGGGAAAGTGCAAACTGGACCAAGTGTGCAGCGAAAGAATTTCTGGTACGGTTCAGAAAACTGAACTCCGTACCTAGCTTCCGACAAAAATTATAAAAATTTGGGCTGCGATCGCGGGAGTCTGAAAACATTTCCATAAAGTGTTACGAGCGATTGGGATTTGTTAGAGGTGAAAAGGGTGCTTGATTATTAAGTTACGTTATAGTGAGTGGTAGGAAGTGTTTGTGAAATACTTAGGGGGTGTTTAGCATGCCAATTTTGATTTCAAATCGTGATTTGAGATCGTGTCTTGGCAACCTTAACCTAGATTATTAGTTCTATTAATCTACAAGGTGAAATCAAAATTGGCATGCCAAACACCCCCTTACTAAGCAACTTCTCCCACTAGGGTAGGTGACAAAGTTGCAGGTGATGGCTAGTAACAACTGCTATAAAAATGTAAATAAATGGATTGTAACCTTATGGACATGTCTAGTTGCGGCTAGTTTTTCAAAGTAGTAAAATTGAAAAATATAGGTTGCATGCTACAAGTATAGGTTTATCAAGTTAGAACTTGAAGGAGTAAGGAAAATTGTAACCTACTCTGAACCATCTCAAGAATCTCAGGGAGATACCCAGATACTATTAGGATAGGGAGAGAAGCGTCAGTGTGTATTCTTCAAAGAAGATAATAAAGTTGTGAGAAAGATAATATCATGAGAAAGGAGAAGGGTTCTTTTAATACTAGTACTAGTAGAGGGTAACTGATCCTTCTGGTACAGTAGTAGGTTGTTAGTTAAGCTGATACTGGTTGTATCGCTAAACATAGTACTAGAAATCGCTTTATAGCGAATGCTAAAGGAACTGAGCACTGGTATACTTGAAGTATTTCAGCCATCCTATATAGGCTATTTGTTTATAGATAATGCAGACTATTTCACTTCAAATATTGTCTCTATTCTGGTTTGCAGAATATGGGAGGTAGAGACAGTCAAAATTGTCTTTCTCCTTCATTTTGACAAGTACTGCATTAAAGAATATCCAGTTGGGATGATCAAGATTGCAGCACCTCATAGTAAAAAGGACATCTCTTATTATTGTTTGTTTGATTCTAGTATACCATTTTCCTTTATTATAAGATGTGAGCTGAAAGGCCTAAATATTAAGTGACTTGGATGGCAGATCAAGGAAGGGGTCATCATAGTTGATAGGTATATCTGGTATAGGTAAATTATTAGTTTGGGTATTCTATCCTGTATTGTAGCTATGGGCAATAGATTTTCTAGCCATGATTGTGCTAAATAGGAGGTATCAATTATCGTCTTTAAGAAGTAAAACTGATTTGATAGCCCATGAGTTGACAGCATATTACTTTAGTAACCTACTTCTAAGTGTAGTAAGAATCTCAGAGAGATTCCTGGATACTAGTAGGATAGGAGGAGGAGCATCGGTAGATGTTCTCCAAGGATAGTAAAGTTGTGACAAAGATAAAGTAATCATTAAACTTATAGTATATTCAGAAGAGTGTTCTGGTAAACCCTGAGAGACTAAATCTTTAAAGAGGGGTAGGCTTTTTAAATACAGAAGATGGTAGCTAGGAAATACAAGAATAATATCTTATCCAAAAAGATAATACAATATAGCTATAATTGTAGTGAAAGGTAAAGCAAGCAAAGTCCTAAAGTAGGGGACTTAAAGTGTAACCTACTTCTAAGTATCTCTGGAATGTCATAGACATTTTCAGTGACTATTAGCATAGGGGGAGAATTGCCAATAGGTGTTCTTCAAAGATAGTAAAGCTAAGGAAAGGTAGAGTGACTGTTGAACCTATAGGTTATTCATCAGAGTATTCCTGGGAGACTTGATAGACGAAATCTGTAAGAGACTTTTCGCTCTTTAGATATAAAAGATTGTAGCCAAGAAATATAATGATAATATCCTATCTATAATGAAATCCCTTATTTCTTCCACCACTATAACTAGCTTGATTTCAGTTTTGCCTACTCAGGACTTACCCGGTAGTGCTTACCTTTCCTACTTGTCATGTCACTACTCAGTTGGGAATTTTCTTGTATTACTTTTACTACTAGATTAGTATATCAGTAGTCATCACTAGTTTTATCTTGTTTGGATTTCATTACATAATATGTTACTGTTATTACTAAATTGATATATTGGTAGTAACTGCTAGTTTTACCTTGTTTGGATTTGATTACTTGTTTCATTAGTTATATCTTGTTACTTTGTGTAATGAAATCTCTTCGTTCTCCTACTATGGTAACTAGCTCAATATTAGTTTCACATATATGAGACTTACCTGGTAGTACTTATTTTTCCTACTTGTTATGTCACTACTGAGTTGGATATTTTCTTTTGTTACTGTTACTACTGAATTAGTATATTGGTAGCAACTCCTAGTTTGATCTTATTTGTATTTCATTATTTGTTTTCTTAGTTTTATCCTGTCACTTTCAGTCTTCAGCTTTAGGACTTCACTTAATTTACTTTTCACTACTATGATAGCTACTAGTACGTGATATTATTTCCTTGGATAGTGTAACCTGCTCTGAAGTATTTTGAGAATCTCAAAAAGATTCCTGGATACTATTAGGATAGGGAAAAAAGCATTAGTAGGTACTCATTAATGATAGTAAAGCTGAAGGAAAGATAGAGTAACTGTTCAACTTGTAGTGTATTCAGAAAAGCATTTCTGTAAGGCTTGAGAGACTAAATCTTATAGAGATTGTAGGCTCTTTAAATATAAATAATTGTAGCTAGGTAACATAACAATACTATCTTATTCAAGGAAATAATATAGCTATTATAGTAGCGAAAGGTAAAGCAAGTAAAGTCCTCCCACAGAAGACTAAAGGTGATGGGATAAAACTAACAAAATAATATTATTACTTCAGTCGTATTGACAATCATTCCAGTAGTCTCACCGGTCATGAAGTAATAAGGTTTACATTGTACTACCCAGTACCAATTGTAAGTCCAAGTCTAGCATGCCAACATCTTGTGAGTCTTTGACTTATTTAGGTCCTCCAACCTATGCGTGATAGTTCTTGGTCTACCTGCTTTTGTAGAGGGGTCTTATTGCAAAGACCAAACAACTGATAGCTGATCTGGGAAGGGTATGGATGGATTCAGTATGTCTTCACCAGCTTCAGCTATTGTGGAATCCTCTTAGACTATTTCATTGAAAAATATCATGTTACCTTCAGCTGGTAATTAGGAAGTCAAATTTCGAAGCCTACTATCTCAATGGTACTTCCTTGGATTACTTCTATACCACTTCCTAGATGTTGCCAAAGGTCCCCTCCCATATATCCTGTGAACAGCTTGCAGTCAGACAAACAGTGGCGATGTATATTGTATTATGAAGTGGGCTTTATGATGTGACATTTTAGTTATAGGATGCAACTCTCAAAATTTCACTAATGACATACGATGTTAGGTATATGGAAATTTGAGACAAAGTGCACAGACCTTACAGTAGGGTAACTGCACAAAGACCCCCGATTTACCAGAGCCAAACACCCCCCTCTAGTCCCCTTATGCAGCCCACTTGTCATTAGCTAGATTTCTAGAGTTGCCTCCCATAACTAAAATATCACATCAATGGAGCCCAGTTCATAACACCATATAGGTTGCCGCTGTCGGTCTGACGGTATGCTGTTCGCAGAGTATACGGGAGGGGAGCTTTCACGACATCTGGGAAGTAGAACAGAGGGATTCTGTCAGAGGCGCATTGAGATAGTAGGCTTCAAAGTCAGGCCCCCTGACTATGGGCCAAAGGTGCCAGGACATTTTCAGCGAAGTGCTCCAACAGGATGTCCCAGTGGTAGAGGCCATTAAGAACATACTGAATCCATCCACATCCTTCTGAGATCAGCTGTAGGTTGGTTGGTCCCAGTAATAGGACCCATCTACAGAGGCCGGCGGACCAAGGAGTAGCATACCAAGAAAGGAAGACCTAGATAAGTCGAAGACCCTAAAGACACTGACACGTCGGGCTTCAACTTGCGATTGGCACTTGGTGGCCCAGTGTGAAACTGATTACTTCATGTCAGAAGAGACTATGGGAATGATAGTCAACAAGGCTAGAGTAATAAAATAGTCTATGCAGAAAACTAAGTTGAGGGCCGCTGTTTGGTATAATGAATAGCGCAGTCATCTCAATGGAGGAATACTATTTCATAACTGAAACGATGTAAGAAGTTTCAGGATCAGACAGTATTCACCCTTATAAGATTCCAGACGTTTGCGTATTAAAACCATAGTAGTACTTCGGAGGTATAGTAGTTAGAAGTAGTCTACTATTACTCAGATGGAAGATATAAATATCGCAGTACCTCACGAGCTTTACAGACATCATCAAGCAATGAAGAAGAGATCTTATGAACATAAAATTGTTTATAATTTAAAATCTTTACCTTACCTACTCAATAAGAAGAGCCTTCTGTAACAGATTCTCCGATCGAAGATTTGACCTACGCTTCACAGTTATAACAGAGTTTAGCGTCTACCTAATAGTATATTGATAGTTTTCCGGTTACCAAGGCTCACTATATGAACCATGAGTCCACTTCATACTTTGTCTTCAGAACCCTCACAGTTCAAAATACTTCACGAGATCCTAACAGGGAATTAATTCAAACCCCACGTATGTAGTATAAGTACATTTTGAACCTCAAAAAAGTGAAATTCATGTTCTAAGTCCGGAATCGGACTGACTCAACCCTTTTTTACCAACCCCTCTAGAGTTTCTCAGACATTAGATACCATACATATGATTCCTTAAACCCTTTAAAGGATATTGAGAACTGTGGTACAAAGTACCGGTAATCACACATCTGGGGCTATTAGAACAATTAACCTACTACGATAAAATTATGATGGTTGAGATACCCCAAGATCTTAAAAAGAGGATAATGGTAGGAGAACCCATGGACAACCATCTAGAGATGACTGGAACGGATGACTCGGCAATCAGGAGTCCTTCTTCAGCAACCCCAGTTGACCCCCTGTTCTGAAGAGGAGTTCTACCTTCTTCTGATAGATCATCCACTGTGTTCAGTAGACACCGGATGTCATGATCATCTACTTCAAAGTCAGGAGAGAATGCTGTAAATCTAGCTAAGTTAGCTAGCTATCTAGGGATAACCTTAAGTCAAATCAGACAAGATAGAGATATATCGCTCGACTAAGCCAACGTCGCCTTCTAACTTTTGAAGGGAGCTACCTTAGACAATACCTATAAATTACTGAACGTACAACAGCAAATTATGGAATGACAAGATGTCCATGATAATGACATCTCAATCCTGTTGATGCTGCTGGGAGCCATGGAGCAGGAGGTGAAGGATATTTTAAAGGAAATGCTACAAGAAGTGGCAAAAAAGATTGTCGCCCAAGATAAGCGACAACAAGACCATGAGGAGGTGACTACCAGGTTACATGGTACACTAGGATAACAAAGCCAGGAGGCCCTAGCTCATGACCAAACCCTGGAGCAAATGGTCACTAACCTACAAACGGAATTCCAAGAATTCCATTCTCAAAGCATCACTTGCGATCAAAATGTCAGCCGGATGTTAGACTCCAGGAGGTTGGACCTCACGGTCTACCAAAAGGAAATCCGGGAAATCATAACCCTTTAGCATCAATAAGGAGAAGAGAGCACTAATGCCATAAGGGTATTAACAGCGTCGCTAACTAAGATACTAGCTACGGTGTCAGAACAAAGTACTTCAAGACTGATCCCATTGCCTGCGGTCCAAGAAGAGAATGATAATGAATATTATTCTCCACCCAGGTGAAGAAAAAAGAGAAAAGGCAGGGAAACTTCTGATGCAGGTTTCTCGGAGGCAGAAGGAGAAGATCTGCAGGATCAAGATGATGATGATGATAATGATAAGTAAAGAGGTAGGAGGAAAAGAAGTCCAAGCCATAAGTAGCGAGGACAAATTGCAGAGCAGTCTGGTATGGCAGAAGTGCTTGCCAATGCAATGGCGCTTAATGTTAAGTGACCATCAGAACCACTTCTATTCTTGGAGGCCAAATCCACACAGGATATATATGTATGGGTAATCCAATGCAGGGACAATTTTGAGAGAAATCCGCAAACCTGGGACAATAGCTGGGAATGAGCTATCTACACACTCAATCATACCAGGTGAGATATAGTTCTTCCCTACACCATCTGGTATAGAAAAGCCATGGACGGACTTCCCAGCGAAACCCAACAGCTAGATCTGATGACCTAGACACATTTTGAACATGATATAATCAAACGTTTTGCTCTGATTGAAGCTGAAAGACAAGCAATTTGCAACATGAAGCAAGTGATGTAGGAAGGTAATATTGAGTTGTTCTTGACATTCATGCACAACCTCAATATACGAGCATGAATGATGGGAGAATCCTGGAGGGGGGAAGTAGAGAGCAAACTTCTCGAACAAATAGTCCGCAGGTTATCAATATTAAAATACGGCACAGATCAAGAATAGGAGAAACCATTATGATTAGTGAGCTGGTCAGAGGAGGGGTTGCTTGCAAGAAAGAAGCTTGCAAGAGACCAAGTATCAAGACCGAAAATAGTCAAGGAGGTCAAAAGACAAGACCGAAGGGACTCGAAACCAAAAGGACAATGGACTGACAAACCTTATGTCAAGGGAGGTGGAACACCACCACAAAAAAGAAAACAGGAGTATGAGCCAGAACTGCCAAAAAAGAAGTTGGGAGATGTGGCTAAAACAACCTACACCAACTTTGACCGAGCTTATACTAGTATCCCGTAAAGTATTATTGACACTAGATAGTGGGAAAAGAATTGTACATGTTGTGGAAAGAAGAAACACACATGCGAAACATGTTGGGAAGATGTCCATATATCAGCTGCCACAGTCAGCTCCAGACCAATTAAAATAGGAATTTGTCGTGGACAATCAGGTATTGTAAAGCCTAAATTAGCATGCAGAGTCACCACTATCCAACAACTAGTCTGCATGAATAGGATCTGGGAACTGGTGGGCGACGAGGAACTCACCTAGGTCAGTTCACAGGCACTAACAGCGATGGTGTTTGGGTAGTCAGTGTCCACATAGAACTGGAATCGAAAGCAGAAACCTCCTTTGGCTGGGGTGTAATGGGTACCAACCACGATGGTGATCGGATAGTCTATGTGCAACTACCAGAGTGGAAACTCAAAGTGATCAAAGCAGTGTAAAGCAAGTCTCTCCTTTCAAAATCAAAGCAAGTAGGCTCCAAGTGAAAGGACTCCACGGGGGACTAGAGAGTTCGAATACGAGAAATCAATATATGGAGAGTCTTGTCTGCAAGGGAGCATAGTCAACATGAACACATGACCTAGGAGCTAACGGTATGAAGTTCCTCGAGTCACCTGGTAGCTGCCTGCTACTCTGGTGCAGACAACTAACTATACTGAGGAAGTTGGGACATAGTAATGCAAGATCTACCTGATAACAATACACGATAGGAAGACAACCAACACGGGCTGTTTCACCTACTATACGAGTCTGAATTGTATTATACATATGTACTGTCTTACCCTCTGGCTAGCGTGTGAGGCAGGGATGTGCTGCTTTGGTGCGCAAGGCCCATCTGAGGAAGCTGGACAGATAACCGAATACCTAAGAGAAAGGGTTGGTGAAAGTAGGAACCCCATACCAGGAAAGTAAAATGGCTAATAACTACTCAAAATTCTGCTATGAGCCTAGGTTTGGCATGTCAGAGAAAGGCATTCAGCCTGAAAACTGGTTGTATGCAATTGCATATTAGTAAAATACTACTTAGTATGTAGACCCAGATCGTTAGAGCTAAAGTTTAATAGTTTGACTGAGGAGACCTTAATGGTCAAAAGAATGTGGGTGTAGTAACAAACGTCTTATTACTTACACCCAACACCCGCGATGCCGAAATGAAAGAACCAAGAAAATCTAATTTGCACTAAGCGCATAGAATTATGTCCTCCAAAACCAAAATGATACAACTGTCTAGATGGGATCGCTTGCCTCCATATACATGATAAGTGATAAAAAGTTAAAGTCTTATTAGACTCAGGATCCAATGTATTCTTTATCAATAAGATCCTAGTTGAAGACCATCTGGTTCCTATTGTTGAACGCAATAATACAGTTGATATCCTAGGCTTTGATGGATTATCAGCAGCCTCAGGAGGGAAGTGTTATACCCTACCTATAAAATTGAAAATAAGAAAGAACCAACACAATTCTGAATTGGCATGTGCATTGGATATAGCAGGTTATTACGGAATGATAATTCCTTTCAGTTAGTGGCAACGTCAACACCTAGTATGAAACATAGAAAATGCGAATAATTGGACTTTCTCCGCAAAAAGTGGTGAAAACTACGTGGAAGAAGAATAAAGAATAGCAGATATGTTCGAATATGACGAATCGGTCGCTTTGGATCCAGACACTTGTCACATGGGACGAATCAGAACCGTTGAAAACACCGGAGAACTTGTATTGTTACTCAAGGAATACTGGCATTACAAACATTTGTTTGAAGTCCAGATGGTAGAAAAACTAGCTACCAGGTGAATATTTGACCATGAGATTAAATTAGTCTCTGGATTGACCCCCCCCTAGAGACCAATATACCCATTATCCAAAAAACAGCTACAGGTTCTATGGCAATACTTGGGAACCACGATTAGACATGTTAAAATTACCCAAAGTCAATCACTAGCAGGAGTACCTATATTATTCGTACCTAAAACTGATGGAAGACTGCGATTAGTTGTAGATTATCAAAATCTGAATAAGATTACCATCCTCAACAAATATTCCCTTCTGCTAATGTCTGAACTTCGAGACTGAGTAGCCAGTGCCAAGATCTTCAGTAAGTTAAACCTTAAGAATGGCTACCACTTAATTAGGATTAAGCAAGAAGATGAATAAAAAACAGCTTTCAGGACAAAATATATACATTATGAATATAAGGTTATACCATTCAAATTGGTCAATCTTACAGCAATGTTCCAAGATATGATGAATTAAGTATTAAAAGAATACTTAGATGTAGGAGTCGTAAGTTACCTTGATGATATCCTCATAGATTCGAAAGATGAAAAATAACATATTGAAGTGGGTGAAAGAGTTTTACAAAGTCTATCAGACTTTCAATTAGCGGTATTGCTAAAGAAATCAACCTTCCACACCAAATAAGTTGAATTCCTAGGTTAAATAGTGGCAGTTGATAGAGTATCTATGAGTACCCAAAAGGTGAAATCCATCATGGTTTGAAAACCACCCAAGTCAGTCAGAGCTGTGCAAGTCTTTATTGAGTTCGCTAACTTCTACCAACTATTGACAAAAAAACTTTTCCGCTATTTCTAAACCGATAACGGAAACTTTACAACGGAATCCATAGGATTTCAAATGGAGAGTGGAGCAAAATACAGCATCTGAAGAGCTAAAACATCCCTTCACAATGGCCCTCATACTCCACCACTTCTTCCTAGAAAGAGAGAGAGTAGTAGAGACAGATGCTAGTGATTTTGGACTCAGTTGTGTCCTTTCTCAATACTTTGAGAAAAAGCTACATTCTGTAGCATTCTATTCCTGAAAACAAAATTCAGGGGAGTGCAATTATGAGATCCACGATAAGGAACTTCTTGCCATTCTCGACCCATTCAAGAAATGGAGACACTATTGGATCAGAACAGAAAAACAGATTACAGTCTTTACCAACTATGAAAACCAGCAATACTTCCTTACCTCCAAAGTCTGTAGTGTCCATCAAATTCGATGGACTGAGAAGTTGGTAGAATACAATTTTTGCAGTGTATATCGACCAGGCACGAAGGGCGGAAGGCCTAATACATTAAGCAGATGGCCAGAGTACTCTCCGGAGGAGGGAGTAGTGAATCGTGAACAGAAAAGTTTCAAACTGGAAAGTTTCTTAGTATTGCTAGTAGCGAGAGTAGGCAATGAAGGAGATGAATGGGATGGGGATAAATATTTGGATATGGAACCACGAAGAGGTGGAAAGGAACCCGTGATTAGGGTTAAAAGATTGAGCAAAATGGCATATTTGCCAATGAAGGGCAAAAGAATAGTGGTAGGAAATGACCTGCATACCATAGAAGATGATATTGTCCTAAAATCTGGACAAGCATTAATGCGAACAGAGATAGCTGTTGGTCCACGAGAAGGAACTTGAGGAAGAATTGCTGCAAGAAACAGAGTGGCAGTCTGAAGTGGAATCTCCACTGGTAGTGTGGGGATTGTTGCCGATTACATGGGTGAACTCAAGGTCGTACTATTCAACAAAAAGACATTGATCACCAGATAATAATAGGTGATCGCATAGCTCAACTAGTGGTGGTAAAAATTGATACCTTGGACATGATGGAGGTAGATGACTTGGAAGAAACCCACAGAGAAACTGAAGGATTTGGAAGTACCGATATAGCATCAAGAGCCTTGATCATTAAAGAACAGGAACCTAGTATCAGTTACCTACAGGCATTAGCAAAAGACAACGAATACTGATATGATATCTCAGAAGTACCAGAGCAAATTCTAATGTCAAATGGCATTATCCGACAGAAAGGTCTGAAGCAGTTCAACTATGAATTCTTAAACAAAATGAAGGTAACTATCGGAACGGAGGCAGCTTGGAGGCAATGAATGGAGGAACTAGTTAAGTTACGAGATAAAGACAAAGAGTTTCTTAAGGATTGGACCTTAACTGACGATCTACTATATGATAAGCAATGGCTATTCATGCCGAATAGTCAGACACTATCCACCAAGATCGCAGAATGATATCACGATACAAAAATCGCAGGACATTTCGGACAGGAAAAAACCTTGGAAATAATTATGTGGGACTTCTACTGGAAAGGACTTGCAGTTTGGGTTAATGACTATGTATGATCATGCGATGAATGCCAATACAATAAATCACCTAGATATGCTAAATATGGACTATTACAATCTTTGCAAATATCCTATGCAGCGTGGGCATCTGTCTCAGAGGACTTTATTACACAACTACTGGAGTCGCAATGATGCACTCAGATTATAGTAGTAATGGATAGGTTTACAAAAATGGCACACTTCATTGGGCGACAGATATTAGCAACCTTCAAAGACATCACAAATGCATTCCTGAAGGAGGTCTAGAGGCTATACAACCTACTAGCTGAAATCATTGTAGACATGGACTCAAAGTTCACAGGAGAATTGTGGGAATCCTTTTGCAAGGCATGGGAAATTAAGTGAAGGATGTCAACGGCGTACCACCCTCAAACTGATGGATAAACAGAATGTATGAACCAACTACAAGAAGGATACCTGTGAAGTTGTGTCAACTATGATCAGCATAATTGATATCAGCTATTACCATTAGCTGAACATGCTTACAACAACTCCACTACAAATGCTCTCAAGATATCACCATTCTATGCGAACTACCAGTTCTATCTACCGACAGAGTGAATGAACGAGCAAGAAGTGTAAAATCCAGGAGCAATGTTGTATGCAAACTGGATTAAGACAATACATGAACAAGCTGAAGGGTCTCTAGAAAGACATGGGAAGGAATGGCAAAATACTTTGACTGAAAAGCTAGACAGCAACCGGATATGAAGATAGGGGACCAAATAATATTAAATGCAAAAAACATTTGTACACAATGGAAATTAAAGAAGTAGAGCCCAAAGCTTTACGGCCCATTTCAAATCCTGAAAAAGTGGTGATCACAAGCCTTCAAGCTCCCCATATCTGATTGATGGAACATCTATCCTGTATTCCATGTTGCATTACTGGCATTCTATTGCGAGTCTATTCATGGTAATCGTCAACAGCCTCCTAAAGAACGAAAGGACATTAACAGCAATCTACAATAGGATGTTAAGAAAATAGAAACAAGTGAAATATGCTCTTAGAAAAAACCGAGTACGTGGCTGCTATCAAGGGAAGTGGGAACTGTGGTACTTTATCAAATGCCAAAAGTGTTAAGAAGATGAGAAGACATGGGAGCCAGCTGCTGGCATGGAAAATGTGGAGGAAGTTGTGAAAAGTTTTCATAATATAAATCTGGACATGCCAGGAAGAGCAGAAGTAAGATGGTAAAGAAAAGCTTTTCCTACCATGGCCAAGTAAATGTGGAAGGTTTTCTACCCTGACTATATGGAGTGTTAAAATGTATTTAGAAAATTATAAAAATGTTATAAAAGCATGGGAGGCAAAGCCTGGTAGGAGGGAGCTCATGTTAGATATATGGAAAGTTGAGACAAAGTGCACAGACCTAACAGTAGTGTAACTGCACACAGACCCCCACTTTACTGGAGCCAACACCCACTTCCAGCCCCAATATGAGGCCCACATATCATTAGCAGGATTTTGCGAGTTGGGTCCCATAACTAAAATGTCCCATCAACAAAGCCCACTTCATAACACCATATATCTAACCGGTACAGGTTACTGGTTTAGGATTTTCAGGCATCAGATAATACTGTTTCCATTTTGAAATTGTTGTAGGAAATGAGGTATATCTCTAGCCTTATAGTATAGGGTTTGATACTCTATATGTTTTATGTTTGGTTTCGAGTATAGGTTTGATATTCTATATGTTTTATGTTTGGTTTCTAGTATCGGTTTGATACTTTATATGTTTTATCGTTGGTTTCGAGTATCGGTTTGATACTGTATATGTTTTATATTTGGTTTCGAGTATCGGTTTGGTACTCTATATGTTTTGTGTTTGGATTTAAGGCTACCATTTGAGAGCCTTATGTGTTGCGAGTAATGAGGCTCCCAGTAGCTGCGGAAAGTGTATTCAAGAACTGCTGTTCTACACGATTAGAAGAGGCAGACTTTGACGGACAGAGTTTTCAATATACTTGGTTGAACAGTTACTTTCTTCATTTCACGGCGAGAAACTTTAGTTGAGATCCAACAAACCTCTCTGAGATTTCAGTAGTCACGATATAGTAAGAAGTTTATTAAAGATCTTCCGTGAAAGCCTCCAGACTTTGCTTTCAAACTCACCACCTACGGTAAAGAACAAAGTCCATTAACCCTACATTTACTGCATCTCTTAAGAGGCGATTACATTTTTTAACCTTAGGCCAGTTATCCAGATAGAAGGTGTTACAGGACTAAGTAAGGGCAAGGCACCTGAGAAAGGTTCCAAACAGTGCACCTGGGATTGAAAAGGACAATTCACAAAGACTCCAGCAAAAGAGCAAGCAGCTAGTGATACTGCTGCTCAGCAGTTAGCCAGAGATGCTGTTGAACAATCAGCAGGAGAATCATCACAACAACCACCAGAACCACGAACTACTACCCCCAGAGGGTACTCAGAATCTCCCTGAAAGCCTACAGGTACACAGATACCACTAGCACTACTAAGTAATGATCCAGATAGCTCTAATAGCGATGAAGGATTAGACGATACGGCTTCCGAAGCTGGCCCAGTGGGAGCAGAAACCCTAGGACTAGGAGTTCCAAGACTACCGACCCCAAGACCTAACCCACTTGTTACGGCCAAACTTAGTATCAAGGTACCTTTGGCTAGCAAGTTTACAGGTGAAAGAGGCAACCTCAAACCAGAAGCATTGGATAGATGGTATAACTCAGTACAGTTATATCTATGCCTAAATGGACTACCAATAAGCAAGGCTGAAGGAAAAAATTATTGGATCCCCTATACTGAAGGACGAGCTCAAGAAGCAGCCTTTTAACCAGCTTAGCATTTTGGTGAAGACATGACTAGAGAAGACCTTGTTGGATAACTACGAGAAAGATTCCAATCATCGCAACAGAAAGATGATACCTATCACAAATTCTATGAAATCACGCAAGTGTATAATGGCAAGATACTGAGAATATCAACCATAGCAACTGACTTGTAGATGTTCTGATCATGCCTATCTGCAAACACCACCAGCGGTTATGCTTTCAATCACCAGTTCTTTAAGAGCATGCACCATAGGCTACGAGAGGAAGCAGATTTACGGTATGCCGAAACAGACACTATTATGGGAGTTATACAAAATGCAGAGAGTATAGATGCTATCCTAAAAAGCAGTGGCACCTATGGGAAGGAAAGGTTCGAGAAACCGGTAAAAGAATTTACTTCCCAACAAGAAGGACAGAAGGACAATCGGAAAATGAACAACAAGCCCCACACCAAACCTAAGGAACCAAAACAAAAGGGTCTTTGTTAAACCTGCTGAGGTAAATGACATCTGATAAGAGACTGTCCCAGCAAAGATAATAAGGGCAAAGGTAAAGACAAGGCTAAGGTGAAGAAAGAAGTGACCTCCAACACAGTGGAATAAGAACAACTAGTGGAAGAGGTGTTTATCAATGGTATGGAAGTAGAGGAAGAAGAGGAAGACATTCTCACAATAGCCACTAGACCAACAAATATCAAACCTCATGACGCTCTTGAAGGAATGATGCATATCAATGGCAAGGAAGCTATAGTCCTGTTTGATACTGGATCAATAGGAGCAAACTTGATTAGCACCACCTTTATGACCACATATGGAATTCCATGCCAGGAGTTGAAGACACCAATCAGGATACACCTAGCTATGAAAGGATCAAGATCTGAAGATCATAAAGAATGTGCAGTAAACATATCTGCAGGAAAGCTGAGCACACCAGGAACTAGGATGTTGGTCGGCAACATAGCAAAATACAATGCGCTCATAGGACTGCCTTTTCTGGAACAACCCGAAGCTGAAATCGAATATAGCAAGTTAGGTATTCTGTTTCCGAAGGAGAACGTGTGAATTGTTTGCATACCTACTAGTGGCATGATCCGAGCAGCAGTGTTTAGCACTAAAGATATCATGGATCAACATGCGGAAGTGTTTCCCAAGGAATTACCGGAAAATCCACTACCTCTAAGAAATATTAATCACAAAATAGACCTACAACCAAGGAACAATCAGTGCTAATTACCCACTTACTCAATACTAGAATGATGGGCAATAGACATGAGCATATAGCTGAGAGAAAAAGAAAAAGCAGGAATTATTGTGTGACAAGCAGTTTCATCGGCAGCTCCAATATTTGCTCCGGAAAAGGAGGATAAGAAATGCTTGAGACCAGTGGTGGATCTCACAGCTAGGAATGAGATAACGATTAAAGATGTTGACACCATTCCAAATCAAACGAAGATCCTAATCACACTAGGAAGGGTAAGATACCGCAGCTTAATCGATCTTAGTAATGCCTACTCTCAAACAAGAGTGGAACCAAAGGATGTGAGCAAGAATGCTTTCAAGAGAGCATTTGGATGTTTCGTTAGCAAAGTAATGCTACAAGGAGGTATGAATGCTCCAGGAAGATTCATGCACATAATGTTCGGTCTATTTGCTGACTATTTAGGACGTTTCATCTGTCTATATATTGATGATATACTCATATTTTCCGATACAGAGTGCGAAGATTTGAAACACATATCTATGATTTCCGATAAACTGAAGGAAGCGGAATTCTATGCAAGCACGAAGAAATCAGAATTCTTCATCACCAGTATGGAAGTGTTAGGACAAGTTATCAATGATGAAGGACTCTCTTCAGTACTGGAAGAAATAGCGAAGATCGAAGAATGGACAACGCCACAGACCAAGAAACAGTTACAGGAATTTTTAGTGTCGGTCAACTACATCAGTAGATTTTTGCCTCACATTGCAACTATTACATTACTCCTAACAGAACTCAGTAGAGTGGCAGAATGTGTGTGGACCATCACACAAGACCAAGGCATGGAAAATATCATGTGAGTTGTTTTAAAATAGGAGGGTATGAAACCACTACAATATGATTTGTCACTTCCAATATGGCTAATAGCCGATCCATCCAACATAGGGGTAGGAGCATGGGTTGGACAAGGACAAACACCAGAGAATGCCGGACCAGCTTCGCTTCAAAGCAGCAAGTTCTCTAATCCATAAATGAATTATGGCACAACCAACAAGGAAGCTCCCACAATAGTTGATGTACTGATGGCATTTTACCATATACTAGCGGGAAGCATGTTTACTATTGTCACAGATCAACTACCTGTGATCTACCTCAAAACAAGAAGAACACCCACTAAACAGCAACTACGATGGAGTGGGTTTATTGGAAAATACGATACGGAAATAGTTTATAGACTAGGAAAGTTGAACTATTTAGCAGATAGGTTATCCCGCCTTTATGATGAGAATGATAACTACTCACATACTGCAAATGATCCCACACAAGAAGATGATTCACCTACTTCCTCTCTTATTTTATCCTTTGTTTCTGGTGAAGAAGCTACTATCGAACACAAAATGTCTCGATTCAAAGCCCTCATAATTAAGCACAGTGGTGCTCATTTGGAATGCAGAAGCGACTGCAGCTTGGAGCATGCACAGCTGCATGCAGAAGATTACGGAAATAGCAAACCCCTAAATGATTAGAGAGACCATCGAAGTTATACTAGTGGCAGGAGTGAAGAGGAACTTGAACATGAATCAATGCATTGGGTATTCTGCAACATACTGTTCTGTCCTGACCATGAGGAATTGAAACCAAAAACAAAGACCTAAGTTAGTTCCCCCTGCATTAGCCCGCTAGCAATCAAAATTCTACCGAATACTACTGATGACCAGAGCGATAGAGATACCCATTCACCACACCTCCACCTGAATATCCGAGCCATCAAGGAGCATGTCAAAAAGGCATTCGGATGTGGCTCTCCCACTACCAAAGGTCATAGCCCTGGGTACCCTGAGCATTCCCAAAATGAGCCCCTCTACAGAGTACCTCTCACATACCTGAACGAGGTTCCAGTAGTAGAACCACCCTCTCTACCTCACGAAAAATGAGAACTCTACAAAGTACATGAGACACTCGATGAGGAAGAGGAGGTAATAGCATCAGAGAGAGTGGTAGATGAAAGGGATATCATTTAAGGAATAGATGATATAAAAAACATTTGGAAGGAACAGATGATCAAAGGATATAGGGATGACCCTATCTATTAGCTAGCAAAGGATTCCAACCACACTTCACGAAGCGGAATGATGCAACATTACAGCATACATAATGGACTACTCTATGCTACCACAAGAGGAGGAGAAAATCGCCAACACATTCTGAAGGGTCATGGAGTAAATGGAGAAATGTTAAGACAACTGATGATAGGGGAGATGCATAATAAAGGACACCATAGCACTGATTGAAATCTCCGGTATGCAACAGAATACATCTACTGGCCAGAGATGAGGAAGGATTTCAAAGATTTTGTCCAGCAGTGTGACATATGTCAACTGAATCAGGAAAGAACTACACTACCCACCAGCAATACCTTTTCGCTCCGCTTTCCCTCTGAGATATTTTCATGCTATGCTATCGATTTCATGGGCCTTTTCACTAAGCTGAGGGGATATGATTCAGTATTGGTGGTCATGGATAGAGCGGTTGATTTCAGCTAGCTGATACCAACATCAGTAAATACTACAACCATTTCGACAATGGAAGTACTCCATAACCATATCTTTACGACTCAAGGAATACCTATGTCAATTGTTAGTGATGCTGACCCCCGATTCACCTCGAGGTTTTGGAAACAGATTTTGAAAACAATAGGAGTTGAACATCTTATGGCTACACCTGGCCACCATCAAACCAATGGACAAGCAGAAAGAAAGATCAGAAAACTGAAAACAGTATTAAGGAACATTTTTAATACATGCCAGACCAACTGTCTTACATCCCTCCCTGAAGTAACAGCTTACTCCAATGCAGGTCACTCCGATACTATTGGAATATTTCCATACAAAGCAGTATATAGACGGGAATACCAACTACTTGATACCTATAAAGTCAACTCTACAACAGTACCCGCATCTGATAATTATCAGAATCGACACTAGGAGATCAGAAATGAGGCATACTAAGCATTGCAGTTAGCTAGAGCAAGATCAAACAGAGTGGCAGCTAAGAGGAGGAGCTCATACAAAGCTGTCGACAGCGGGGAAAGGATTATAGTTTTTTTTGGGGACCAGTTTGCAACGGAATCTGGCCAATCTCAGAAATTACAGCCATGCTGGCAAGGCCCATTTACAGTACTCAAATTTGATGAACATACACAAAACTACAGTGTTAGCATGGATGCGAGGATGTACTGAAGGAGGAAAGGAGTATTCTACTGTTCGGTAATCAAACCCTACCACCCCAACGATGATTTCTGGTTCCCAGGATGAGCATTGGTGAAGCTAGCACCCATCCTTATCAATGAAGACCAGGAATGAGAAGTTCAATCAGTCCTCGATTATAGGAAACAATATGGCAAAGGAGAGTTCTTAGTTGGTTGGAAAGAATATCCCACACGTGAGAATAGTTGGGAACAGGAAGAAGGGTTGGAACATAGGATGGATTTGGTTCAGGCATGGTGGACAGATAACATGCCCAGAGATGAGTTTCCAACGGTACTTTCTGGGTTTATTCCAATATGTTATTCTCCTACTAAGGATGGCTTTGAGAGCTATTCAGATCTACCCTCAGTTGATAAAGGTTTTTGGGATCCTTGTTTGAATTCTGATTATGATAGCGAGGATTAGAGATTTTCTTGTTATGATTTGAAATAAGGGTTTTATTTTGTTTTCAGGGTGTAACCGGTACAGATTACTGGTTTAGGATTTTCACGCATCAGTTAATCTTGGTTGCATTTTGAAATTGCTTTAGGAAATGAGTTGTGTCTCTACCCTTATAGTATAGGATGTGATACTCTATATGTTTTATGCTTGATTTCGAGTATCGGTTTGATACTCTATATGTTTTATATTTAGTTTCGAGTATCGGTTTGATACTTTATATGTTTCATGTTTGGATTCGAGTATCGCTTTGATACTCTATATGTTTTATGTTTGGCTTCGAGTATCAGTTTGATAATCTATATGTTTTATGTTTGGTTTCGAGTATTGGCATGATACTTTATATGTTTTATGTTTCGGTTCAATACTACTATTTGGAAGCCTTATGTATTGCGAGTAACAAGGCTTCAGGTAGCCTAGGAAAGTGTGTTTAAGAACTGCTATTCTTGACGATTAGAAGAGGCAGACTTCGACTGACATAGTTTTCAATATACTTGCCTGAAAAGTTACTTTCTTCAGTCCACGTCGAGAAACTTTAGTTCAGATCCATCACATATCTGTGAGACTTCAGTAGTGACAATATAGTAAGAGGTTTATTCAACAACCTTAGTTACAGCCTCCAGAATTTGCTACGCTAGTCTTCATCTTTGGTAAAGAACAAAGCCCTTTAACCCTACATTTACCGCATCTCACGAGAGGCGGTTACAATATAGCTCACCACTCTGAATTCGACTGCATACTGTTTGCGGGGTATATGGGAGGGCACCCGTAACCGCCTCACGGGAAATGCAGTAATTGAGGAGTTAAAGGGCTTTGTTTTGTACGAAGATGGTAACTAGCGAAGCAAAGTCCAAAGGCTTTTAACAGAGGTTGCTGAAAAGACTTCTCACTATATCACAACTACTGAAGTCTCAGAGATGTTTGGTGGATCTCAAACTATAGATTCTTGAAGCGAACTGAAGAAGGTAACTGTTCAACCAAGTATATTGAATACTCTGTCTGTCGAAGTCTGCTCCTTCTAACGAGAAGAATAGCAGTTCTTAAATACACTTCCTCGGCTACTGGAAGCCTTATTCTTATAACATATAAGACTCCTATTCGGTAGCCTTGAAGCCCCAACATAAAACATAGAGAGTATCCAACCGATACTCGAAACCAAACATAAAACATATAAAGTATCAAACCGATACTTGAAACCAACATAAAACATATAGAGTATCAAACCGATACTCGAAACCAAACATAAACATATTGAGTGTCAAACCCTATAGTATCAGGCCCGAGGCACACCTCATTTCCTGAAACAAATTCAAAACTCAAACAGTATCAACTGATACCTGAACATCCTAAACCAGTAACCAGTACCGGTTACAGCACCTTTGGCGACATCTGGGAAGTGGAATAGCAGATATCTATCAGATGGTCATTGAGATAGCAGACTTCAAGGTTAGCCCTCCTACTTATGGGCCAAAAGTGACAGGACATTTTTGGCGTTGTACTCCAAAAGGATGTCCCAGTAGTAGAGGCTATTAAGGACATACCGAATCTATCCATACCCTTCTAAGATTAGCTGTAGGTTGGTTGGTCCTAGTAATAGGACCCCTCTATGGAGGCCGGTGGACTAAGGGGAAGAATCCTCAGAAAGGCAAACCTAGATAAGTCGAAGACCTTTAAGATGCTGACACGTCGGCCTTCGACTGGCGATTGGCACTATGTGGCCCAGCATGAAACTGATCCCTTCATGACTGAAGAGACTATTGGAATGATAGTCAACGAGACTAGAGTAATATAATAGTCTACACATACAACTAAGTTGAGGACCGCTGTTTGGTATAACAAATAGCGCAGTCATCTCAATAGAGGAATACTCTTCTGTAACCGTGGAATTGTGTGAGTAGTTTCAGGATTAGATAGTGTTCACAATTATAAGATTCTGGATATTTGCGTATTAAAAGCAGCATGGTACTTCAGAGGCATAGTAGTTAGACGTAGTCCACAAACACACAGATGTCAGATATAAATATCGTAGTACCTCCTCAGCGTTACGGACACCATCAAGCAACGGAGACAAGATCTTATCTGTATAAAATTGTTTATACTTTAAAATCTTCACTTTATCTATTTATCGAGATGACCCTTCCTCAACAGATTCTCCCATCAAAGATTTTACCTACACTTATCAGTCAAACTAGAGTTTGGCATTCGCCTAACATGCTGGTCCAATAAAGATAGCAGAGGAGAGTCTTGACTTTTTTCGTAAATTGATAGTTTGTATACAGTTACTCTACCACAAGGTCTGTGTGCTTTGTTGTCTCAGATTTTGCTATGCCTAACAGATTTCCTTACAACTTTAGGCGGCTAAAGGCTATCTGGCAGGATTCACAGTATTGAGAGGTAGTTTCAGAATTTCTTGAGGTCCTGAGTGGTAGTATTCTCACTTTTTGCTTGTCATATGTACTCAGGATTTGTCCTAGTTGCAGTTGGTCAAGTGCATAATCTTATGCTTATGGGAGTTGTAACCGCCTCTCGGGAGATGCGGTAATCGTAGGGTTAACGGGCTTTGTTCTGTACCAAGGTGGTAACTAGCGAATCAAAGTCCGGAGGCTTTAGCCAAGGTTGTTGAATAGACTTCTTACTGTATCGCAACTACTGAAGTCTCCGAGATGTTTGGTAGGTCTTAAACTAAAGATTCTTGAAGCGAACTGAAGAAAGTAACTGTTCAACCAAGTATATTGAAAACTCTGTCTGCCGAAGTCTGCTCCTTCTAACGAGAAGAGTAGCAGTTCTTAAATNGTACGGGGGTCTCCGTCTTCAGTTCTTAATTACTCAACAACCAACCGACCAATTTCTCTCAGATGACTTCCTACGTTCTAGCCAGAGTCCCTTCTTTGCTATTGGTAGAAAATCCCTCGGTCGGAGGTCTTGTGCCGTCGTGCAGGGAGCTCCGAACATGTATGTCCGGTTGGTAGAAAATATCTCATACCAAAATAACTTTGACGACGGTGTGGATTGAACACGTGACCTCCTGACCGATGTCACGTGATACTTCCATTGAGCTATGAACGTGCGGGCCCCATAAGGGGGCCGGAGGGGGGTGTTGGCACTCCGGTAAATTGAGGGTCTGTGCGCAGTTACCCTACCGTGGGTCTGTGCACATGTCTCGGATTTCCATATGCCTAACAGGTCCTCTCCTTTTTGCAGTTTTGATTTGAAATTTTGAATCATTCTGGTGCACTGTTCAAGAATATTTGTATATTTCTCCATTGCTGATTTGAAAAAAATAAAGCCATTATTATCTTAGTTATGATACTTGGTGGGAGGTTTTGGAATACCTCAATAGTGAAGACATTGGAGCTCCACATATGAGCTCAAGGGGGCAAGGCAGGTATGGCTAGTGGTATGTCTTTGGTAAGATCAATAGGGTAGAAGGTATTGGTATCAGTTTAGAATTCTTACAGAGTATTGATAATATTGAAATAGTATATTATAGATCTTGCCATAGTCAATATTGAGTTACTTACAAGTTGCTTTACAGTAGGGTCCAGTAATATATGATCTTTTCATAGCAGGTATGTCTTCATAAATTTTGAATATAATATCAGCATATTTGTTATTGTTTCCTAGTTGGTAGATAATATCAAAGTGATAAGATAGTTGAAATAGGCACTATCTGGTCTCCTGGTCTGGCAGGTTGGTTAGTGAAAGTAAGTATGAGAGGGATTTGTTATTGATTATAACAAAAAATTATATTTCATGGAGCATTGGGTGAAATGCCAGAATGGTATATACCATAGCCAATAATTCCAACTTATAGAGGGGATAGTGCAGCAGGATTGAGGCAAATTTTCTGCAATCAGATGCTGTAGGATAAGCTATTTCTAGAGTTATAATGGATCTTACACATGCGCCTGCTCCGACTTTAGAAGTATTACTAATTAAGGACTTTAACTAATCCGCAGTATTTGGTTACTGTTTAAGGAGTTAAGGCATAAAAATTGAGAAAGCTGATGAGGCCAAGCTAGTTAGGCTGGTGAGGTTTTTATATTTTATGTTTGATTTTAGGCATTGATTGATGCCCAAGTTGTTTGGTTTCATTTAAGCAACATGATAGCTGGAAATTTATTTTAGTACTGCTATCTTCCAAGAACTTAGAAGAAGCAGAGTTAAACAGATACAGTTCTGAATATCTAGAGTAGAGCAATTACTTTTTTTTTAGTTTGTATTCTGAATAGGTATCAAGTCTGGGACTAGAAGAGATAATGATATAGTACTTGATGGCTGTTCAGCAATGCTATTGATATCTCCATTCTGTAACCGGTACTGGTTACTGGTTAAGATTTTAGGTATCAGTTTGATACCAGTTACATTTGAGAAGTGGTTTCAGGAAACAAGGTGTCCCTCAAGCCTGATAGTTTGGTTTCGAGTATTGGTTTGATACTCTATATGTTTTATGTTTGGTTTTGAGTATCAATTTGATACTCTATATGTTTTATGTTCGGTTTCGAGTATCGGTTTGATACTTTATATCTTTTATGTTTGGTTGTAAGTATTGGTTTGATACTTTATATGTTTTATGTTTGGTTTTAAAGCTACCGATTTGGAGCTTTATATGTTTTATGGTACAAGGCTCAAGGGAGCCAGACAAGTGTATTTAAGGACCGCTATTCTATGACTTAGAGGAGGCAGACTTCAACAGACAGAGTTTTTTAATATACTAGGTCGAACAGTAACTTTCTTCAGTTCGCCATGAGAATCTTCAGTTTGAGATCCGCCACACATTTCTGCGACTTGAGTAGTCGTGATTCAGTAAGAAGTCCATTCAACAATCATTATTAAAAGCCTCTAGACTTTACTTCGCTAGTTACCAACTTCGGTAAAGAAAAAAGCCCATTAACCACTTATTTACTGCATCATTTGTGTGCTGGTTACACATTCACTATATCTATATCTCACCTCCTTGCGGTTTGAGTATAGTTACTAATAATGCTATCATGAAATGCTTTTATCGGACACTCTCAACACACACATGATATAACGAAATCCTGTTGTTCTTTTACTACTATAGCTAGTTTGATGTTGGTTTCACCTATTTAAAACTTACCTAGTAGCACTTATCTTTCCTACTTGTTATATCACTATCCTGTTGGATATCGCCTTGCGCTACAATTACTACTGGATTACTATACTGGTAGCAATTGCCAGCTTTATCATATTTTGTTTTCATTACTTGTTTTATTAGTTTTACTCTATCACTCTAAGTCCTTTGCTTTAGGACTACTGTTACTTTATCTTTCGCTACTATGATAGCTATGTTGTATTACTTCCTTGGATAAAATAGTATCATTATGATTCCTAGCTACAATCTTTTGTATTTAAAAAACTTACTATCACTTACAGATTTAGTTCATCAAGCCTCACAGGAACACTCTTCTGAATGTACTACAAGTTGTCTAGTCACTCTATATTTCCCCAGCTTTAATATCTTTGAAGAACTTCTACTGACACTTCTCCCCCTATCCTAATAGCATCTGAGAATCTCTACGAGATTTTCGAGATACTTAAGAGTAGGTTATACAGGAGAACGTGTTACATGCACTGTGGAATCTTTTCTTGGATGAAATCAAGGTAGTAGGTAAAGAAATGTACATAGTTTATGCATATAAGTGTAAAGTATCTAAATAGATAATCGCAGGTACTAGCAAGCAGGCAAGGTAGTGGAAAATAAATGTTAACTAAATTACAATGTATTATTAATGTAAAATTCTGTATTAATCCTGTAATTGAAACTGAGTTACTGAGTAGCTGGTCTCAGGCTGCTATTATGATAGCATGACATAGTTGTATTTACCATCATGAACTGTCACTCGGGTCACTTAACCTCTCATATAAGAGTCCGTTGTCAACTCCTGTAGCCGCGGCTTGGAAGCCTGATGAATTTTTCAACTAACTATCATTCTCCTTTGCTCTATGCTTATAATACGGGGGCCCTGTCAACCTCTGGTGTAGTTTAATAACCCTCTATTGAATCTTGCACATTCACCCAGTGCGCTAGCTTACATGCACCTCCTCCTCCAATGATCCATCATATCGGCACTGATAAGCCCAACTCCGCCTTGTAGGAAGACATATACGTACACCCCTCTATCATCTATTCTTTCTGCTCCTCCCTTTATCTTTTATTGTTCTATCAGTTTTCCCTACTTTCCAGATTACATGACCGGCTCGCAGATCTTCCTCACGAACGACTATCGGAGTTTCACGCTTACGGCACGTCGCATTGGACCCTAGCAAAAACAGGAAGGTGTAGTGGGAAAAATATCAGAGAAAGCGATTAGATTCTGTTGGATGTAAGAAGTGATAACCAGCCACAAAGAAAGAAAAGTTAATTTCACCCGAGCCCGAACTTTAGACCACCAGTCTCCTAGACTAGCTTGGTAACAAACTATACCACGAGGCCACCTAATAATATTAGTCATATGTCAAAATATCATATCATCAACGGCATTGGTGCGTCATTGCTTAGGCGGACAATATCCAATGGCCCGCCGACTACATACTCTAGGGCTGGTATGATGAAGCTCAAGCAAATCTAGGTTACGCTACATCACTAAGATTATCGCACTGAATCCATAGACGACGTGTGTAGTCGGCGAAAATTTCGGAGAAAATTCAGTTAGTAGCGGCGTAGCCCTAGCTCGACAATGCTTATTTAAGTGCTCTTTTCCATCGGTTTGGACCTCAACCTTGACTTTATACCGACCGAACGCAGTTTCAATCGCATTGCAATGTATCAATATACTACAGTTTAGATGTCCCCCCCTCCCTGCGTGCATTCCCCACTCACCCCGGGGCAGGGGACGATGGGAAATCGCATGTTTGCCTTAACTTTTCTACGTTATCTGGAGCATTAGCTATTGCAGCCAACCTACTAATATGAGGACGCAGAGAAGTGATGATAGCGGGACATGTAATGCGATACCGGGTACTTGACCGAAGGTCAGAGACGGAGAAGAAATAAGGACAGCCAAAAATGCGCTCTGGCTGGTACTAGATCGGGAGGAACTTCCAATTAAGAATGTGATAAACGAACCCTTTGTAGGTAATCTTCTTGTCCTAAACCTAGCTGGTTTAGTGACGCGACTTGCTGCAAGCGGAGAGAAGTTCACCTCGCAGTTAGAGGAGTTTGGTTTGCAGTCAGAGAAGTTTGGCAAGAGAAGTTTGCGTCACGGGGGGGGGGTCAATGGTCTTACGTAGGAAGTTCTCAGTTTGAGGATATCATGGAAGGGGTACAAGTGGGTGCGAAATGGGTGCATCAGCACCCTTAAATGAGACATCCTTAAAAAGCGATGCGATTTGGATAGCAGAAACATCATTTGGGAAGGAAATATGGCGGCACATCGAAGCCATGTCCTTGTCGACGCCCTGCTCTATATGTCGCCGGGGGGGAGCAAGCGGGCCAAAAAGCAAAGACACCAATGAGTTGGCATCAAAAATTAGTCCGTAAGCTATGCTATTCTTGAAAATGTTTTGAATAACATGTTTAGAGCCGGAGCAGACTGCCGGAGCCCTGGGCGTTTATGTTGACTCTCTTTTGTCAAATCCTGAATCTGGTACTGAGAAATCCCATGCGTCGTTTGAGAAGATGATTGAAATCCCGGACAGGGTTGGCGGTGACGCAGGCTATCCGGATGGATCGGCGGATGTTTATTAGTCACTCTGACACTTTGACATTATGATAAACGTGAGGTAATAGAAGAAGGCTGAGCTTTGGCTGAGTTGGAGCACATTTGGGTTTTGTGAGGGCGTTGGGGTATGACTGCATGAAGGGTAGACACCTCTTTCAACTTTGGCTTTGTATTACACCTAGAGGGACCTGACTCCGGGAGCCTCCGCATGGCCTTGAGTTCTCGCTTAGAATCACTTCCTGGCATCATCCACTGGTCGGTCGAGTGATATAATACATCTGGCGATTCGGGCAAGGCTCCAAGTGATATTTTGTGGGGGGCTCTTGCTATCTACTTGTCATGCTGCGGTGTAGTGCGTACTCAAAACCAAAGTTCTGACAGGTAGTTAAAGTGATAACTAAAACCAAAACCCTGTCCTACGCTCCTTCGTGACGGCCTTCCTTCCCGCACCGCTCTCCGACTGGACTAGCAACCGTCTCCGACTGCGAGCTTCCAACCACCAGGATGGTAGGGGGCTGCGAACCTCCAACTTCTGCAACTTTCATTACTACTTCAGTGTTGGCTACCGCCTCGACAAAACTCTCCTTCTTCCTCCGCTTCGTGCTGCTGCTACTTTCACTCCTGGCGCTCGCGACGCCCAATCCGGCACCGGGTTCCGAGGGATGTTATCGGAAGGTCTGGGCGTCAAGTACATTTTCCATTCGAGCGGGGTAAGGTGACATGTGAATTTACCTTCGTGTCTGCTCTTACTTTCTCCATGGATTCTTCTGATGGAAACAGGTTGGCCTTCACCAGGTGCAGCTGGTAGCGGTGGTGATTACTGGCGCAGTCAGTGTACGTTTATGGTTGCTAGGTGTGTTTCCTTCCCGAGGGTGCGGATGAGCGTTTCCTTGGGGAGGATGATTTTATGGTTTCTGCCCTTTGGCAACCGGGTAAGATAAATAGTTTTCAAGCTGTCGTAGGATTCCTGGACGTTAGGTGTTTGGTGGGAAGCGGGGTGGCGGTGATGGATAGGAGGGTGGTTGCGAATTCCGGGGGGTGTTCTGGGCACAGGGCTCCCTCGATGGCTGTTTGAGTGGGTTGAAGGTCTCGGAACATGGTCTTTGTTGGGTGGAGGTTTAGTAGAGATAATGCCTAGACCGCCCCTTTGGCGACACTGAAATAGAAGTAATTTTATTTCGGTTATGTACACGTCTGCTGACTCGGTCGTTTGCATTGCTTCTTCAATCTGGACGTGTCCCCGTAGAGATCTCTAAGGTTGGTTCTTCAGTGGGAGGATTTCGTGCTGGGGAGTTCTTTCAGGACGAATTTGTCCCTTGCCGTGCTTTTGGCTTTGGCCCCACCCTCGTCGCGCTCGGGAAGCGTTGGTTTCCTCGTCTTCGACTACGCACATGCCATTCTTGACGCAGATGCCTGTTAGGAGTTCTTTGGTTCTTGGTTCCAGGTTTGATTCTCGCTCATTCTGAGCCTCCTCATCCCCCACTTCACTGTCGTCAGGGTTTTTCGGGGAATGTGAGTACCATAATATTATGTAGGAGTAAAGGCGCTGTGTTATGGCTTTTTCCCTTTTTTCTTTTTTTTTCTTTTTTCTTTTTTCTTTTCCTATGAAGAACGTGCTTAGCACCCCGTTTTTCAGAGCGGAGGCAGGGGTTTTTGTGGGCCTTATAGGGGAGGATGGAGATGCCGTAGGTTACGTGTGTGGAAATGTTATTGTATAGGTAGGGTGTTGGGAGATAGGTTTGTGGGCCGAGCTGCATTGGGATAGAAGTCTCCCTGGGGTTGAGGGCGATAGAAGTAACTGGATGGTTTAATCGGGAGTAGATCAGGGCATTTATTATTGCTATGAGTGGGTTGTCAGTTGGCTAAGGTAGAAATTGGAGAGGGGGGGCAGTCCCCAAGGTTGAAGCGTCGGATTCATGACGGTGATGCGGGATGGTCATTAATGGTATTTTAGGCTGGCGGAGGTCCAACCATTTTAGAGATCTTGACGTTAAGATGAAAACCCCTGTGCCAAAAGTGGTGGGGGGGTCCATGTTTAAGAATCTGATGAAGTATTCGACCATCATAGTCAAGTGGCATTCCAACCTGTAAGCTACTACTTGTCTGAGCCTATCATACCCTCCCGGTCAGATTACCTCCCCAGGAAAGGTGGGTTCTAGCTCACCCTCATATCAAAGACCCCAGCCCTCTTCCTCCCAGCAACCAAAACAAACCGTATTCAGGTCCCCACACCGGCAGAACCTGCACCAACCCCCAACCACACCCTCGCTCCCATAATCTACTGGCATCCTCCCGTTCGCATACTCCTTGACCGTGCGATCATTTCCGGGCTCCCTCCATATCCGAAATCTTCCCCGAGGCCTTCTCATCCACAACGCCAAACTGCCTCTCAAACCTAGGGTTATACTCAACATCGATGTGACCGCTCCTGTACATATCCTCATTCTTAATGGTTAGCAACCTCTCCGGCCTGAAGCGGCTGGTCATGCCCGGGATTGAGGTTTGCAGTCTGGACGGCTTGGAAACGGTCGTACCGGCCAGAGTCCTGACGGCCTGGTGCGGCTTCCCCATATCGTCGTCTACGAGTCCAGCGAAGAGGATCTGGCGTATCGGCGACTAGGATTTGTGCTCCGTACAACCAGCCTCACCCAGCCCAACTAGTATCTGAGTGACCACTATTTTCGGTTTAGTGCCCTGGCCACCACCATCGACAATCCTTCCGGCCACCCCTGCGATGTCAAATTCATCAACCACACCACCCATCGCGAACGTGGTCGTATCCAGCATGCGTGTGCGGTTGTCTCCGTCCGTGGATCTGCCAAAGCCCAACAGCTTCCCGATAGACGTGTGTGTTAACTCCAAGTGGGAAGACACCAATTGGGGTTCCTTGAGTAGGTCGCCTATGATATCTAGTATTGGGCCAATCTCTGGAGCATCTATGGAGAGGCGCCATGACCACCATGACCGACGCCGGGTTTCGTTTGCCGTGTTTTGCTGCGACGGTGAGGTGGAGAGGTGGTGGGTTGGGGGGAGGACTTCGTCGGCGGTGGCTACCGGGCGGAGGGCGTGAAATGGGGGGTGGATCGGTTAATGTCTGGACCTATTGGTTGAGGCTGGGGGAGTATATTGCTGAGTGCCGGGGGTGGAGGGGGAGCATTTTGCGTGAGGGAGGTGGTTTGTATGGGATCCAGTTTCAACGGTAGGCTGTTTGCGGTTACGAATCGTGACTTGGGTGGGCTGCCTATTGCACCTGGGGAAAAACGCGAATGGGTAATAGACAAAATACAGTTAACGTGAGTAAACTTGCTTGAGCTCAAAAATAACCATTGGTAAAAGTATGAATTAAAATTTAATTACACCTGGGCTTGAACAGGGCACTGTCAATGGTGTTAAACTGGTGTAATAACCTACTATGCCACCGAAATTTATCATACAGGTTTGTGGCTTATCATTCGAGTGTATTCAAGTGGAGGTGAGCCAATTGTGAAAGGTGTTAGGGGTTGTTCTGGAGGATATCGTAAGCTAGCTAACGGTGGTGTGTCTAGTGATCTACTATTATAAGCGAGAATTGTCCTGTCCTAGTCGAGGCTTGTTTGTGTTTGCTTTTTTCAGCTGGCCCTGTCCATCTTATCCACCTGATGCACAACTCTTGCGACTGTTCGAACGTTTCATTCTTCACCCCTGGCCTAAAGACTCCTTCTGTTTCCATCAGAGCATGTCCTCCTTTATTCCCCATTTCTAGTTAGAATGACAACATTGACAACCAAAGATAGGAAATCAAGCATGCCGCACCTGGATCACTCACAGTGGCATGATACTTTCATATACGCTTCCGACAATCGTGCTGTGAGGCTGGGAGGCCTGTGGGCTGGAGAAAGCTTTACAAACGCAAATTTCTATTCCATGCTGGAAGTTTTGTGTTTCTTTAGCGATACATTCGATGTACACGATGATAGCGAACAGTTAGTGGATAGGAATGAGGAACAACTTCAACCGGGGAATTACTATATTGTCACAAGCGGTGGGTTCTTCTGTTCTTCCAACTATGGCAGCTACTGACTCCGAATAGGTCCCATCACAGTCAACGACGAAGTCCCACTTATCCGTACGCAGTCTTTGAGAACCGGACCCCGTGTTGAAGCATTCCGTGTAGCAGTGCGAGAGCGAGACGGTGGTTGTGTTATAACCGGCAGGCGAGCACAGCTAGCCCAGTTTGGCAACTGGAGAAGCTTCGAAGCCGCGCATATCTTTCCTTTGGCGTATGAGCAGCACTGGAATCAGTGGAACTACGGTCGTTGGATTACCATCCCGCCTGCCTTGGAGTCCTACGGATTGATCAACTCTGTGCAGAATGGGATCATGCTCACATGCGGTTTACATAAAATGTTTGATGCCTACGAGTGGGCGATTAACCCGGATGTATGAATGGCTAGATATTCAAGTCGATGGAGCTAATAAATGTGTAGGATAATTACAAGATCATATGCTTTACACCTAATACCCTTGAAGATCACGTGGCTGGCAATTTTCTTGGTCGGGCCTTCGTCGATAATCCCCTTCGGCCTGTTGATGAGCTGCTACGCTGGCGGTTTCGCCAGGCAGTGATCATCAATATGAAAGGGGCCAGAGAGCCTTCTTTTAAAACCAATTTCCCACCTGGCGCAGATAGGATGGGTGGGATCGTGAGCAGTGAAAAAAGTGCAGCGGGGAAGGGGCTTGAGTTCTTTAGTGGTTATAACGCAATAGGGGGTCACGCCTAAGGCGAATGTATGCCGAAAAGTGATATGTACGTACGGCACGAGGAGATTTTATATTGTAATAGGGTTTTGCACCGATGATCAATAGCAATACCCACGCGAGAGCTGAGGCTTTATGCTAAACAATACCAGAAATTGAAACATCTCCAATTATGTCATGACTTCTGTCTCTTGTGAATGGGATGGATTGTAAAATGGTTTTGTCAGAAGACTTTGAATCCGAAGAACAGACCTATCGGAGGGGTGGCCCACAAGATCTGATATCGTAATGCACAAACAAGATTCTTGGCCTAATACGGTAACTTATATTTTCCTGGAGGCTACCTGCTGGTGCCACAGCCATTTTTTCTCTTCCATCAGGGGGAAGTCTGGGTTTCTGAGCCAGCGACGTATTATATACGCGATCTAACATATGACCTGAATGATGGGGGATATCTGAGACTGGTACTAGGGTTGTTGACGCAGGTCGGGTGCATATCCAATAGGGGACCTTACGCCAGAATAGTACGGGAGGGATAAATTTACACTACTGCTTATATAAGAGACGATTACCCGGCCGCCAATTGAGTTTTGTATGTCTCTGCCTCTCTCTGTTACCACTTTGCACCTTATCCACATGACCCGCAGCTCCAGTGCCGACGCAAACACTTCCTACTTCACCCCAACTGCAAAAATTCCCTTCTTTTCTGCCAGAGTATGCCCTTCCCCTCTTCCTTACCCCCACCCGCACACCAACACTGACAGACCCATAGAAGCAATCAAACATGCCGAGCGCCGATCGCTCCGGATGGCGTGATACTTACATCTACGCTTCGGACAACCGTAGTACTGTAATCGGAGGCCTCTGGGTCGCAGAAGGTATTACCAATGCCAATCTGTATTCTATGCTGGAGATTTTCTGTTCATTTAGCGATACTTTCAATCTCCAAACCGAGAGTGAACAGTTGGTTGGGAGGGATCTGGAACCGCTTCAGCCAGGAAATTACTATATTGTCACTAATGGTAGGTTTTTTCCGCGCTTCCATCATAGGTCGCCGCTCACTCAGTGCAGGTTCCATAGTTATCACCGACGAGGCTCCGCTAATTCGAACGACTTTGTTGCCATCTGGACCCCGTGTTGCATCATTCCGTGATGCTATCCGTGATCGAGACCGAAGGTGCGTTATAACCGGCAGGCCTGCGCGGCTAGCTCAGTTTGGCAACTGGAGGGGCTTCGAAACGGCTCATATATTTCCGTTGGCACATGAGGGGCACTGGAATGATCACAAATACAGTCGTTGGATAACAATTCCACCCACCAATGAGTCTGACGGATCTATCAACTCGGTACAGAATGGGATCTTGGTCACGTCTGACATACGTCAATATTTTGAGTCCTATGATTTGACCATCAATCCTGATGTATGAATAGCAGGACCTTCAGCTGTTCATGGCTGACAATTGTATAGGATAACTACAAGATCGTGTGCTTCACACCTGATTCCATTTACTATCATATCGCCGGTCGGCATCTTGATCAGTCGTTCCTCGATAATCCCCTTCGGCCTGTCGACCAGCTTCTACGCTGGCACTTTCGTCAGGCAGTGCTAGTCAATATGAAGGGTGCGGGTGAGCCTTGCTTCGAGACCGATTTCCCGCCTGGTTCAGACATCATGGGCGAGATCATGGGTGGTCTAAAAGGCGGAGAGGTGATGGAGTTTGAGCTGTTTACCCGTTTCAATGCGATAAGGGATCCCGCCTGAGGGAATTGCAGGCTGTCGAATGATGTATACCTCGGACACGGTAATGTTTTATGTAAAAATATTCTTTAGGACCGATCTTTGTTCATTTCCTCAATTCCCTCAAACCCCATGTCAACTACGAGGTTTGATAAACCGGATCAGACACTAAAACCCTTTTAAACAGGTAATTGCCGCTGTCCCTTTCAAGCGAGGTCGATCGTAGCAGGTGAATTGATTGGAACTTTTGCAACCGAACAACCCTCAATAAAAAGGTGGCTCATAAGGTCTTTTACTGTGAGGCCCAACCAGGGGTCCTTGTCTAACAGTGTAACTTATACTCAGTGATCCCAAATGGCCAGTCCAGTCGAAATTCTGGGCGGCGGCCAAAACCCGGCCGCACCCAGGCAACCGCCAAGTCTAGTCTTAGCGCAACCCAAGCCAAAGCCGCCGGATGCCCAGGTAAACCGAAGATATCTATTGAGGGCCTGTAGGCTTTCCATTTTTGATCACTCGGAATAGGATAATAGGAGAAGCATGCCCCTGATGCTATAGATCGCGCTTAAGGCGAATATGTCTTCTACAGATGAAGCACCTCGATACCCAACTACCGGTATACTGTCCGACCTCACGACGCTCTATACCATTCTTCACGCAACTCTCTAAATACCACGGGAACATGTACCAACCGAGCGACTCTATAAAAACTTAATCCCCTTGAATAATATAATATTTCTCAGTAATGAAACACACGTGGTTTCTTGAAACATCGGCCTGCAGATGACCCGGGCGGACTCGCCGTTTGCGATCACTGCTTATATGTCCATTTGGACTACCTGCTGGTGGTGAGGCGCTAAATTCTTTGTCAAGGGGAAGTGTGAGCCTCTAAGGTGGAGGCATGTTCTACATCGGTTCCCCCATTAAAAAGGCTTTTGTGGTTAGACACCTATACACCGAGAATTGTGGTTCGTCGTGTTCACAGTCAGGCTTCTACACCGAGCAAATTCAGACAACATCCCAAAAAAGCATTCAAGTAGTTTTATATGCCTGTCAGGATTAGCGCCCAAACGTTTACTTAATGTCTTGAATTTCAGTGTTCTGAACCGTTCAGGACAGGGTGGGTAAGGACGGGGCACGGTTTTAGTGTTTCCTAAAGACGACCGTCCTGGGGGCTGACGGCTAGACTAGTAACTCAAGTAGTTATCTTGTAGTAGACATGCACTAAGTTTTGCTAAGGTTTGAGGATATTCTGTCATATTTTTGTGCCGCATAAGACAACTGAATAAATAGGCTTAACTCTCTCCCAATACTTGAGTTTGACAAATATGTCGGAAGCATTGTCGCATTCCGGACATGGAGCCAATGATCCATTTGCCCTAATGATCCTAGATCACAAGTTCTGCCTCCGCAGTTTACCCATAGGCGTTGGTTCGATATTGGAGTGGAGGGCCATCACTCTATTCTTAGCAATACACAGTTCTGTTCGCTCTTGCTCTCTAGCCCTCACCATTGGCCACAGCGCTAATCCAATTGTTGATGATGTGGTAGGTGTGAAGTGTATAAGGCAAGTATTGGATTACCGGTATATTCACTTCTATTTGGAAGCAACCGGAGACTGACAAAAAAGCGGGTAGAGAGAGAACTTAGGTGAACGAGGAAACCCATATGAGTGTGAGAATAATGAATGGAAAGACAGGCAAGGTACACGGTCCTTTATAGGGAGAAAGTGGGAGAAAAAACCCATGCAGGTATGAAAGGAGAAAGCAATAAGAACATTGCGAGATGCAAAGAAATCCACCGCACTCCCTAAACATCAAACACATCTGATCCCATCGGCTTCATACCCAGAACAAGCTATGTTTACACTACTCTAGTTCGTGGCAGATATTCGTTTTCCAAACACCGAAGGTTGCTGATGCGGTCGTGGAAACACTAGGTCCGGCCATAGAACGTTTCAACAGTAGGCGGGCATACTTCAGCTGTGGTTCCAGGTGCGGAACTTATAGAGCGTCAGTAGAGTCGCAGAACCTGGCGTCCGTTTCGTCCTGATCGTCGGCGGACAGAGTGGACGCTTAGGAACACTGAACTCAATGGGAGGCGTGACGACACCAAGTGGAAAATGGAAACAGACAACTAGAGGCTTGAAAACATCTAGCCGGACCTCACGAAGGAACTTAAATTAAACCGACACATCGTAGTTGATGATCTCCATTCTTTCTCGCTCTTTTTTTTTTTTTTTTTTAATATCTTCAATTTTATTCTGTGTTTAAGGTATACTGTCCGCAGGCAGCTCTAACACTATGGCAGAGGCACTCACCTCCTCCCCTACGCCAGCCCTCAAGCAGCCAGAAGAAAAACCATCATGAAGCCCTTCAACACTGACAACCAGGTGCCCAGCCTGTAGGCCCTGAACTTGAAAGTGGAAGGATCTTGCCTGGAGTCAATGACTCCAACAGTCCATGGAGTCGAAAAAACTCCCCCGCCCACCAAACTTGTAGCATATATGAACAGTAAAGACTGTAACAAAAAGAAGCCCCCAGACTCATCAAAACACAGGAGACCCAGCACCCTGACCGTAGTTACACCCTGCTGTGAAAGGCCCACCCAAACAACCTGAATCCCAACCATATAGTCGAAGTCCTAAGCCACCAGCGATAAATATATCCATGGCTAACAGGGATATACCTGGCGAAGGTGGTGGGAGGCTGAAGGGAAAGCCCAAGCAGAAGCCAAAAGAATCTGTGGCAAGACACAGAGACCAATGCAATCCAGGCCAGGAAACCCAGAAGTGACACCCAAGGGACCCCAAAGTAAAGATAGTATGTTGTCACAAATGTGGCTTAGCGAGGAAAAGGTTTTCACATGACTCATGGTTATGAGTCAAAGGTATGTTATGTTTCACACATGACCTCACTTAGAGGTCATGGGTTTCGCGGATGTGACCACTTTAGTCATATGACTTGGTTATGAGGATATGTTATGTTTCGCACATGATCTCAATCAGAGGTCATGGGTTTTGTGCATGTGACCATTTTGCTCATATCATTTATTTATAATGTTTGTGGTATGACTCACACTTATGAGTCATATGTGACATGTGACTTGAGGAGTGAGTCATATGGGCGTGAAGAGTGGATATATAAGAAGGTGGAGAGGACAGACGAGATAGGCACACGACCCCTCCTACCCCCCATCGATTTTGAGACACCCCGTCCTAGGAGGGGTGACGCCCCCCCGACACGCCCCCCCACAAACATTCCGAAACCCCAAGGAGGCGCCCTGCCCAACCCCGCATGGCAGGCGACTCCCACTCCTATCCC